>RJWH01006327.1:0-56972 GCA_004363575.1 Solenodon paradoxus
CTCCTCCTCCTCCTGCTCCTCCTGCTCCTGCTCCTCCTCCTCCTGCTCCTCCTCCTGCCCGTGGCCACTCTGCTCAGGGTCTCACACTGGTCTGTTTGCCTGAACAGGAGAGGCTCCTGCTTCCATTCACGTTCCTCCCAACTCGTGGCTCCTCAGCCACCCAGATCACAGCCCTGCCCTCCCCGCCCTCCTCGCACCTCCCGGCTGGAGTTAGGCAGTTCGCCCAGATGTCTAACCCAGGTGCTGCCTGCTGCTGCGTCACCTGGTCTTTCCTGTCTGGCCTCGGCAAGGAGAGTGTTGTGTCGTCCCCTCCCTGAGACCTGGCTCCCTTCCCTTCCTGCTCATCTCGGTGCAGCCCTGGCCAGGGGCCTGGGCCTCAGCGTCCCCTGGCCAGAGGAGGCACACCTGGTGGGAGGAAGACCCAGAGGGCCTGAGTTCGAGTCCTGGCTCTGCCCTCTCGCGGGGTGGCTTCGGCAGGAGGCCTCCCTGGAGCCTCTATAAACTGGAGCAGGACCGCCTGGGGTGGGGGTGGGGGGCATGTGGAGGGAGCAGGCCTGCAGGCCTGCCCAGTGGCCAGCGGGGCAGGGTGTGCCGCACTCAGACCCTCTCACCTGCAAGGGTTCAGCCTGCTCTGGGGCCGTGACAGCAGCAGGACCCTGCCCTTGGAGTGACACTCGGCCAGAGCGGGAGGGAGATGGCAGGGCAGCGGGGGCTCGCTGGGGATGGTAGGCGTGTGGGGAGGAGAGGTGTCAGCAAGGGAATTCAGAAGACAGCACCCAGCCCAGGCAGAGGGCACAGTGGGCAGGCCGAGCTGGACAGGCCCCCCGAGAGGGGCAGGGCTGGAGGGGAAAGATGAGATGGGGGCAGGAAGGACTTGAGATCACACCGGGGAGCCGGCCTCTGCTCCCCGGGGCCACGACCCTAGACACGCAACAGCAGCAGAGTGGACAGAGGGTGGCCCCAGAGGTGGCGGGGCGGGGGGCCCCAGGGGATGGCCCCGGGGGATGGCCCCTACCTGGGGTGCCTCTGCTTCTCCGGGCGCAGGACGGGAAGTGGCATCTGAGTGGAGCAGAGGGGCAGGAAGGTGCCCTGGGCACCAGGGCCAGCTCACAGCAGCCGGACAGGGCTCGCAGGACATGGAGCCAGGACCGGGCAAGCCCTGAGCAGCACCTTGAGTCCCAGTTGCTGCAGATGCCACGCTCTGCCTTTGCCGCAGAGGCAAGGAGCCAGAGCCCGGCGTTGGGGTGCAGGGCTGCCCGGGGACACACTTCCGAAGTACAGGCCCCAGCGGCCGGGCCTGGGGCTGGGCTTCCCCCACCCGCTTTGGCAGGCAGATGGGCCTGATGCCTGGGGGAGGGCCTCTTGGAGGATGTGCCGGGCGGCCCTGGGAGGCCTGGGCTGGGGTTGAACCATGGCCAAGAAATAAGTACAGTCTGGGCACCGGGCTGGGCATTCTCCGAGCTCTTTCCTCATTCCTGGCCCTGTGGGAGCAGTCAGGCCCGGCAGTCCGCTGCAGCCACCCGCGGATTTGCTTACCGTCTCGTGGGGAAACAGGGCCTCCCGCCAAAGCGCCCAGCGGGCCGCGCCCACGGGCTTCGCCGACCAAGCCCTGGCCTTGGCCACCTCCTGCTCCCAAATGGGGAAACCGAAACCCCACATCGGGAGGCTGCGGGTGCTGGGTGTTAGGAGGGACAGCCGTGGACTCCAAGTCCCAACTCCTTTCCGCTGTGTCCTCCTCTCCACACCTGGAGGGCATGGTCCCCATGGAAAGCTCACCTGGTGGGCCCTACCTGAAGTCCTGGGTCCGGCCAGGCTCCATGGGTGCCCAGGCGGGCACAGTGTGGATGGGCTGTTTGATCAGCGGTTCCGCCCGATGCCAGGCTGCTGGGACAGCGGGCAGTGGCCAAACCGGCCCCACCGCATGCCTTCCGGCCCTCAGCAGGAATGCCTTTCATCCCTGAGCAGCTTCAGGCCTCTGGGGAGAAGCAGGAGGACTGGTGGCCGGCCAGGGGCTGCCTAGCCAGCAGGGGCCTCGGCGGCCTTCTCATACCTGGAGCGGGCAGGAGCGCCCCGGACACTTGAGCACAACCCAGCAGATACAGCGGGGACAGGCCCACCACTCCCCGGGACAGACCCCGGCTGCAGCTGGACAGGGAAGAGACCCAGGCAGGGGCAGAGGGCTCAGGGTCCCGGCTGTGACCCCCACCCCAGGTTCCTCTTTCCCCAGAGCAGCCCCATCGAGTCCCGGAGTGGGTACAGCACCGCCTGAGTCCAGGTCCAGGGTGACCTCAGAGTCAAGGTCCAACCCCAACGGGAAACCCTTGCTGAGTGGGGACCTGCCGAAGCCAGGGATGACTCGGCCCCGCCTGGGACTTGGACCAGGTGAGGGCAGTGCAGAGGGGAACGTATGGTCAGAGGGCTCCGGGCATGTGAGGGCCAAGGGGGGCTTGACCTCTGTGGGTGTGCACCCGTGTCACCATGTCCAGGGTGACAGCTGCAGGTTTGCCATGTGGCCACGCACATGCGACACAGACACACACACGCACGCTTTCTGATTCCAGCTTTATTGGAGCCCGGTGCTCCCCTCTGGGGAGGCCGGACACAGCCTTTTAGAAGCCCGCCAGCTCCCCAGGTGGCGCTGCCAGGACACCAGTCCTTCGGCGGCCTCCACCCCTGCCCGGCCACACCGACCCTTCGCCGGGGGAGGGCCGCTGCCGACAGGCGCTGCGGAGGGCAGGGTCTGGGGCGCCTGGCAGCTGAAGGACAGTGCGCGTGACTCGGGGGCGGCAGGGGCCCCGAGGGTCCATTTCAAGCAGAAGGAGGAGCCTGGTTGGGGGGACAGCGCGTGGCCACCCCCACCCCCCTCCAATACCCAGTGTAGGTCACAATAATTTAAGACACTATAGACATTTCGACGCTATATAACAATATAAGTTAACCAGGTTCCTTGGCAGAGGCCAGGCCGGTAGCTTCGGGGGCCTCCCGGGATGGGGAAGGGGGCAGGGGTGCATTCACGGTCACCTGGAACCTCCCGGGACAGCAGCTGGTGGGGTGTCCTGGCATCGTCGGGGCGCTCGGGATGGACACCGGGGCCTGGACACCGCCCTCACCCTGGCCTAATGTCCAGCTCATGTGGCGGGGGGCACAGCTCCGTGGATCTGTGAGGACACACCCTAAACGTGGGCAGTGGTGGGCGTGCTCCGCCTTCTGGCCCGGGCAGGTCTGTGCCTCAGTTTCCCTGGGGTGGGCGGGGAGTGTGTGTGCAGTGCAGCCTGGAGTCCCGGCCTCTGCTCGTTCCAGGCTCTAAGCCCTTTTCCGTTCCTGTCCCCCAAGTTTCGCTTTTAGGGTGAGGAGGACTTCGAGGGGGGCTGCGTGGGGTGGGGACCCTGGGGGAGGTGGCTGGAAGGCCAAGGTCCGTGAGACCCGGGGAGTGATGTCTCTGGACTCTAGCTTCGGGGTCTGGGCGGGAGGCCTGGAGCACCCCGGAGAAGACGCCTCCAGGGGGGTGCAGCCCCATGGCTGGCAGGGTGGGGAGGGGTACAGAGGGTGGGGCCTTCAAGGCGGGAGCTCCATCACATTGAAAAGGGTCTCCGTCTCTGGCGAGCACTCGGGCCAGTCAGGCCTCGGTGTCCCCATTTGTCGGATGAGGCAGAACCCCTGACCCAGCCCTGCCCCACCCGCTGGCCCGGCGCAGTGTGGTCCGGGGCCCGGTTCACGCCCAGGTCGGGACTCTGTAAACTGCGGGGCATTGGGCTGGGGGGGGGGGGCGGTGCGGTCAGCAAGGGACACAGCACACCTGGAGCCCGACTCGGGTGACATTTTGATTCGCTTGATAGGCTTTTCAAAGAGAAGGGCAGAGGGGTCCACAAGTCCTGTCCCTGGCTCTGGACCACCGGGGTGGGGCCAGGAGGGAGAGCAGAAGGCGACAGGGCTGGGGGGGACACGCAGTCAGGACCGGCTCTGCCTTAGTGCTAAGAATCCGCCTCCGTTACTGAGAAAACATAAATAATTCCTGTGGACACCTGCCCAGCCCGCCCGGGGTCCCGGGCGAGCCATGGGGAGTAATCGGCCTGCGGCCGGCCGGGGGGGGGGCGGCCTGTGTCTGTGCCACCAGGTGGGGAGGGGAACGACCAACAGTCTTGTGTCCTTGGCTTTCCGGGACGCGTGTGTCCGCTTGAGGTTTGCTTTCCCGGAGTGGAGAGAGGGTCGGGGGTCCGGGGGCAGGGAGAGGGCCGGCGGGACGGCCCCGCTGTCCCCCGCCGCCCCAGCAGCGTGCCGGCGGCCGCGGGCACGGAGGCGTGCGCTGCGCCACGCGCGGCTCACTTGCAGGTGAAGACCTCGGTGCGCTCGCTGCAGGTGCTGCACTTGACGAAGCAGCACCAGTGGAACTTGCAGTGGCACTGCCAGACCCTGGTGTACTGGTGCGTGTTGTAGCCGCGGCCACAGCACATGGCGTCGCAGCCGGCGGCCTCGAGGGACGTGCGGTTGCACAGGCGGCCCCGCGTGCCCACGCTGCCCGTGGCCGCGTCCTCCTCGCAGTAGTTGGGCGACTTCTCGATGTACACCAAGTCCGTGTCCACGGGCTTCTGGAAGCTGCGCAGCTGCTTGACGCGCAGGAAGGTGGGCTGCCGCAGCCGGCTGGCCCGCACCGCCTCCACCTGCACGGCCGCGTGGTACTTCTCCTTCAGCAGGTGGCCCACCTCGCGGAACTGGGGCAGCGTGGTCCAGCACGTCTTGGTGGTGCAGGAGCCGGACACGCCGTGGCACTTACACTCCAGTTTCATGCGTCCCTGCAGGACCTGCGGGCGACAGGGCGCTGAGGCGCGGCGCGGCCAGTGGAGCAAGTTGGGGGCCGGGGACGGGCCGCAGGTCGCAGGTGCTGGCCCCCCGCTAGTCGGGGAGCCCCCACCGTGCATCGGGCCCAGCGACGGCGAGACTGGCACGTGGGGCTCCGAGCCTGCCTCCCCACTGCCCACCCTGGCGCTGGCTGTGGGGCCGGCAGGGAATCGGCCTGGCGGCATGGAACTCCACACACTTGGCTGGAGGGCGGTGGGGGGACAGCGGGAAGCGAGTCCGGGGTCAGGGAGGCCCCGTGGCATCCAGCGCCGGGAAGCCACCGGCAGCTGTTGATCTTTCGTCCTGGCTCCCCGAGGGCCGCGACGGGCACAGCCGTGTTTTCCTTGGGCTCCGTCGGGGGCCCCGGAAGGCTGGTTCCCAGAGCCAGCCCTGACCCCAGGTATTCATTTACCCGGATCGAAAGCACCCTGCCAGCCGCCTGATTAAAGATGGGGAATCATTAGCTGACGCCCTGAGGCTGCTCAGGGGCCATTTGTCAGCTGTCGGGCTCCCGCTCGCCTCACTTTGGTGGCCCAGGGGGATCTTGACTGTCCTCTGCCCGGGGCCAGAGCCCCCGCGCTGGGCCACACAAGGAGACCCACAAATGGGCATGGGAACGAATGAACACATGAACGGATGAACACATGAGTGAAAGAACTACGAATGAATGAACATATGAACACATGAATGAGTGGACATAGGCATGAATGGACACACAAATGGATGAATACATGAATGAATGCGTGGCCATGTGACTGAATATTTGAATGAACAAATGAACATGTGAATGAACATATAAATGAGTGCAGGAAAGGACAAATGAATGAACGAAAATCCTGGAGGATATTTTTCGCCCCCATCACTTTCCTGCCCTGGCCGCCTGGGGCCTAGCCTTTGGGGAGGATTCGGGGCTCGCGGCCAGTGTGGGAAGCAAGGAAGTTAATGCACGAGTGGACAAATGTAGGGTCTGCAGCGCCGCAGGACCTAGCCTGCCAGTGGGGACTGGCAGGAGGAGAGGAGGACTCGGGACAGAGGCGGGGTTCCAGGCAGCCTGGCCCAGGCCCAGGATGAGGGCTGACCACCAGCACCTCAAAGGACAGATTCACCCAAATGAGCATCCCGTGGGTGCGGATTTGGAGGGTGGGTTTCCATGCTCCTGTGCGGGACGGGGGTCCTGGGGCGGAGACTGCAGGGAAGGAGAGGAGGCAGGGCTGCTGCACACCAGGGAGGGAAGGTGGTAAAGAGGGTGTGGGGGTCTTTCAAAGTTGGCAGTGCAGGCCGGGGTGGCTGGGCCAGAAGTCTGGTCTGGCATCTGGGTGCTGGGCGGGACCTTCTCAGGGCCACCCTGCTAAGAAAGCATCTCTGGGTGCCCTGCTCCCCCATCCTGCCCCTCGCCCCACCCCAGGTCCACTCTGCTGGAGGTGGGCCTACATCAACCTGCCCTTCAAGGCCTACAGGCTTGCCCTGCCCTGGCTACACTGCCCAGTGGGGCTTCTCAGGCCAGAGGCACAGCCTCTGGCCCCTCACAGAGTGCCGACCAGGAGCAGTCTGCACCCTCTGCGCCCCCGACGTAAGGGCCTGAGCAGGCCACCAGCAGATGAGGCCGCTTGGGCAGCTGTTTGCAGACTGAGGGCTGCATCCTCGCTTGGCTGGGTCCTCGGGGCCTGAGCTCTCCTGGGAAGTGATCACAGATTCCAAGAATGTGCCACTTCCGTCTCCAGGCCCCTTGCGATAAGCCAGCAGAGGCGCCAGCCCCCGCTGCCACTGAGATCTGCGGGGGACAGATGCTGGGCCCGCCCGAAGGGGTGGGCTGGCCAGGGTGAGCAGAACCTCCCTGGTCTGAGTTTCCCTGCCGCCCCAAGGAGTGTGGGAGTGCAGTGGAGGCTCCGGGAAAGCGCCGACTCAGGGATCTTTCTGGAATAAGGGCAGGCCCACTCAGCAGCGCACTCCGTGTGGTCGGCCTGGGCGTCATGGAGCCCTGTGAGAAGCTGGAGTCCTGGCCCCAGCAGGCAACCCTCTGGGGCACCTGCCACCAGTCTCTGGACCCCAGTGGGGGCCTGGCTCTCCAGGGTGGGAGAGGCCCTGGGAGCGCGGCCAGGACTGCCCAGCTGGGACCGTGTGCCATGTGCCAGCCTTAGACAAGGAAGCAGTGCCCCCAGTCTCATGTCCATGTGGAGCCCACCACGTGACCTGCTCTGGAGCAGGTTTTTGCGGAAGTGACTGAGGGAGGACAGCTCTGCGCTCAGTCTGAGTGGGGGTAGATGGAGGAGACGGTCACGTGGCAGTGGAGGCAGAGACAGGCGTGACAGGGCCACAGGCCAAGGGCTGCAGGACTGGAAGAGCAGGAGGACCCTCCCCGAGGCTCGGGAGGCACCCCTCACCTTGACTTAGGACAGGATGTGAGAGCCCTCCTGCCGTGCCTGCCCACATAGCCAGTCCCACGGTGGTTTATAGTCAAGTTCAACGCCCTGACCTGCAACTTCCCCGACCTGTCCCCTGGTCAGCTGGGGCCTCTCAGTGTGTCTTGTCCCCACCAAGCCCCCTCACCAACCTCCCGTGTCCCCAAGCCCCATCACTGTCTCCTGTCCTCCCAGGTCCCATCCACTGTCTCTCCCCCATCAGCCTCCTTTCCCACCGCCGGCCCCGAGCTGGGCCAGGCCTGACCCACCCTATGCCCTGCTGTGCTGTGCTGGGCCGTGTGCCCAAAAGACTGGAACCCTCATCTCTGCCCACCTACTCAGACACGTGCCCGTGGAACAGTGTCCGCAGCTCAGGCCTCGGGCCTCCAGGGGTTTTGTTATTCCCTTTGGACCTCACTGTGGGCACGAGACTCCCCTCGCAAAAGTCTGCTGGCTCAGGACCTCAGCCACCGCACAGACGAAGGCCTGGTTCCCCGCAGGGCCCAGCCGCCCCTCCTCCTCCAGGGAGTCTGCTCCCTCCCGGGACCTGGGGTCTTCCTGCTCCCTCGGTGGGCCCAGCCAGTGCTGTGGGACCCCTGTCCACAGCCATGTCTTCCTCTTCCCTGTGCCCAGGCCCAGCCTAGTGCCTGGCACGGAAGGGGCAGGGATGTTGAGCGAATAGGTGACCGCTGGCCTCAGCAATGGCCTGTGGGGCAATTTCAGGTCCTCTTTGCCTGCAAAGGCAAGATTGCCCCATGCCTGCAGATCCCCTCGGCCCTGGGGCCCTGGTGCAGTCCCCGGGCTGGGAGCCGGGCCCACAGAGGCGTTCCACTTGGCTGGCCATCCTATCTGGGTCATCTTGCCGCCATCCCGGCTGCTCCTCCCAGGGCAGTATCTGAGGCCCCATCTCCCTGCAGGCAGGGCCAGGCCCGCCCTGACTTCTTCCCCAGTGCATCCTGTCCGAACACCCTCCGTTAGTGCCTAGCACCCTGCACGCTGCCCAGTCCTGAGGCCGGCTGCCCCTCGGGAGCCCCCACCTCGCATTGTTTCCCTTCCCCCTGCCGGGCCTGCCTCCTGGGAAGCTCCTGACCTGGGTGGTCTGAGCCACAAGCCACCCCTCCGGAAAGCCTCCCTGCTGTTGGGTGAACCCGTCTGGGACCAGGGCAGGGACCAGGGACTGCAGCTGCTGGGTCTCCTCCACCTCCAGGCCCCATCGTAGCCCTGCCACCACTTGCTGGAGACTCGGGGGCACCCTCACACCCCAGCCTCAGTTCTCCCTGCCTGCAGAGCTGCCGGGGTGAAGGGGACACAGTGCCCAGGGCGGACCCCGCGCAGCTTGGGCTCAGGTTCACGGCTCTTCCCTAGGACACCGGGCGGGGCCGGGGAGCGCACCCACCTTCCTGCCCGCCTCGTTGTTGTGCAGGTTCATGAGGCGCCGCGCGTTCTTCTTGACCTCGCGGGCGTCCACGAAGCGCCGGGAGAAGTCCACGCCGTAGCGCACGTCGGCCGAGCAGCCGCCCCACTTCCAGCCCTCCGCCTGCGCGTAGTGGCCTTGCTTCTCCCGGTCGCACCCGCAGTTGCTCAGGTTACCCTGGCTGCAGGCGGCGGTGACTGCATGCGCCACGCCGGCCGCGGTGATGGCGTAGGTGAAGGCGGCCTCACGGCTCCCTGCGGCGAGAGAGGCGACACGTGGCGGTGAGGCCTGGGGCTCGGGGACGCGGTGCTGGAGCGTCCTACCGCACGCCGTTTCGTGGCCCTGGGCTCGACCCCGGGCCTGTTGAGCTCCAGGGGAGCCAAGGACACCGACCACGTATGGTCCACGCCCGCGGTCCACGCACAGTCCACGCAGTGGTCCACGCACGCGGTCCACGCACAGTCCACACACGTGGTCGCGTGCACAGTCCACGCACGTGGTCGCGCGCACAGTCCACGCACGCAGTCCACACACGCAGTCCACGCACAGTCTACGCACGTGGTCGTGCGCATAGTCCACATACAGTCCACGCACGTGGTCACACACACGGTCCACGCACAGTCCACACACGTGGTTGCGCGCATAGTCCACGGACAAGCCAAGCACATGGTCGCGCGCACAGTCCACGTACAGTCCACTCACGTGGTCACGCACGCGGTCCACGTACGGTCCACACAGTGGTCTATACACATGGGCCACACGCACACGGTCCAGACAGTCCACGCCTGGCGGACCCACCAGACATCTCTTCCCATACTTTGCACCCAAACACCACTCTTCTTCTCTTCCCCAGGGCTTTTCACATGCCCCAGGGAGCTTTTGTTTTTTTGCTGGTATTCTCTGCCCCCTTATACGCAAATCCCCACCACCTTCCAACTCCTGTTCCAATGCCTCCTCCTCCTCCTCCAGGCAACCTTCCCAGACTGCTAGTCCACCTCCCACCCTATAGAGCTGTGCTCCTCTGGGGGCTTGTGCCCACCACTGTCCCTTCTGACTTGAATTGGCTCCCGGCAGCTCCCCATAGTGCACAGCCACCTGGGGATGCGCTGACCACATGGGGGCTCGGGCTCCCACCCCCAACCCCGTGAGCACAGCACGTCGTCCATCGGGAACACGGAGCAGTGGGAGGCCGGCACTGGGGATCGCAACAGACACGGGCAGGAACAGGGAGAGACAGACACCCTTCCAGCGAGTCAGGCCAAGCCCTGCAGGGCCGACTCAAGAGCCCTCATGCCCTCTCATGTCAGGGGTCAGCCGTCACCTGGGTCGGGGATTCCAGGAAAGAAGGTGACAGTGCTTGTGAGAAGCGAAACCAGGGGACATGGGACCTCGAAGTGCGCCAGCCTACGTCTGTGGGGATGTGTGTGTGGGGGCTCCCGGGCCATGAGCGGACACCAGGCAGGCTGGGCGCTGGGCTGGGGTCTCCAGCTGGCTCCACAGGCTGCAGCAGGGAAGGGGCTCTGGAGGCAGATTGTTCCTCCCTGTCACTGCCCCGTACCTGTCCTCACTGAGCTGTCAGCGACAGTGCGCCCAGCGCCATGACGGATGAGAGACTGCGGCCCAGGGGAAGGGGAGGCTGGAGCCACACTGGAGCTGAGATCCTGCCTACTCATGACAGACACAGCTTCCTGGCTATTAGGTCTAAAAATTCCCTCTCTCCATGGAGACAAAGGGTGGGGTCAACCCTGTGAGGAGGCCCCACGGGGGAGTTGCCCTGGACCCCAAGCATGGCACCTCCTGGAGCACCTCCGGGCAGGGTGCCAATGTCCCATTTTACAGATTGGATGCCAGCTCAGTGAACTCAGTGTCTTCGGCAAGGAGGGGTTCAGTCCCCTCCTGCCATTACTGCAGGACTGTGGTCAATCCCGAGTGCTGCCCACACAGCCTCCTCAGGACAAAAGGAGCAAGGCCACAGGCTTAGACAGACACCCATGGGCTGCTCAGTGACCGATGGCTCCCCTGGCCTCTGACCTCCCCTCAGGGCCTCACTGCTCCCCCTGCAGCCCAGTGGGGCCGACGAAACAGCGGTGCCTGTGGGCCGGGCTGGCCATCCTGAGTGGAAGAGCAGTTTGGTCCCCACCCCAGCCCACGTCTGAAGCTCGCCCAGCCTTGGACGCAGCCGGGACGCCCCCACCCCCAGAAGCTTGGGGGTGAGGGGCCCTCCTCGGGCTCCACGTCTGAGCCTGCGTGCCACCCACCTGATGGTGCTTCCCAACCCCGCACCTGCAGACCTGCGGTTTGGACCCCCCACCTTCCTCATCTCCTCGACCCCACGAGTGAACCCTCTAAGTTAGACCCGTACCCCGACGGGAGCACCAGCCTCGAAGGTGGGAGGCGACGGCCCCGGTGGAGTTGGAGCGCCCGCCCCGTCTGAGCCTGGCACTGCGCGGCTGCCCAGTGACGGACAAGGGAGCGGCCCCGGTCACTGGGGCAGCAGCTGTCTCTCCCTGTTCCTGCCCGTGTCCTCCAGAATCACCAAGATCCCTCTCGGGCCCACAGCCAACCCCAGCACAGCTCTGCATCCCCAAACACCAGAGCCACCAGCAAGTGGAAGAGGCAGAGACAGGCAGGCAGGCGGCACCCCAACCCCACGCTCTCTGGGGCCCAGTGGGTCCGTGAGAGCACAGACCCAACACGGGCACCCCGGGACCTGGCAGGTCAGGGTGGGCCCCCTGAGGGCCTGGCTGGAGGTCTCGGGGAGCTGAGAGGGAGGTGGGGTGCCGCAGTGGGTGAGCACTGGGCTCGGAGTCGTGCACCTGCGGTGGCCCCAGGAAATCACAGGCCCTCTCTGAGCCTGTGTCCCCATTACTAAGTGTCCTCGGGCCCCAGGAGCAGTTCTGAGAACCAACAGGACAAAGACAGTCGCCCTCGCTGTCTCCAGACCACATGGCAGGTGGGTGGACCGGAGCGGTCAGCCAGGGCTTCAGGCCTGGCTGGCGTCTAGCTGTGCCCACCAGCTATGTGCCCTGCCAGCCCAGCCCACTGCCCCTGCACTGCCACACGGGTACGGAAGGCTGCAGTGGCTTGGGGACCTTCAGCTCTGCCCGTGCGTGCCGTCAGTCCAGTGCCCAGGCCCAAGGGAGCAGACAGTCCCCAGCCTTGTACCCCCGGCAATGTCACAGGAGCCTCGTCCATCCCGTCACCCCCCACCCTGCCCCAAGGAGGACCAGGCCGCTCCTGGGAGAACAAATGCACCTGCCAGCAGGTCGGGGCCCCTCCCAGGGCAGGCGCCCTGCCCCAAGTGAGTCCTCTGCCCACTCAAGCTGGCTGCCAGTCTCAGTGCCCACAGGGGTGGCGCACTTTGGGGGAGGCCATGAAAAGCCGCACTTGACCTTGTAATGACCAATCCATCACAGACTGGAGAGGCAAAGGAGCCAACACCTGGTCTGTCAGAAGGGAACTGGACATCTGGAACCTCTGTTGGGCAGGGCCTCAAGGCCCTCTGGCGCTGGCCCTCCATCCCCAGCAAGGAGCCCAGAAGGGGCTGCAAAGTTAAATGGCCGCTCGGAAATGGGGACACCCAGCCGTAGAATGACTGAACGGGTCTGGAAGCTGCACACCGTCCTGGAGGTGGGGGTACAGCGGCTGACACCCAAGTTCAAGTCTAGACCTTCAGACCTTCAAATCAGCTGACCCTGAGTCAGTCAAGGGCCTCTGGGTCACAGAAGGAGGCGAATGGCTGAGCCGTTGGGCCAGGAGGTGGGCGGGCAGGCCCGGCACATGGACGGCCAGCGGGCACAGAGCACAGCACCCCCGAGAACACGTGTGTGTCCCGCCCGTGTCCCCGGCTCTCGCACAGAAGCAGCTCCCATGAGAGGAGTGCGAGCAGGTGTGCACGTGTGTCTCGGTCAGCGCCGTCCAGCCACCGGCCTCCTGACCCACCTGGCCTGGCATTTCGACGGGACACTGAGAACTCAGTGGCTATGTCACTGCATGAGTATCGTCGCGTGTGGTCACATACAGCCAGACGCACAGCCGGGCCATGTGCGGGTCCACCCGTCACTGACCGACGTGTCGTCAGAGAGCCGCCAGACTGAGAAAGACCAAGGGTCCCAAAGGGTGAACAAACTCGTGAAAAGATGCTGGATTCTTTGGCCATCAAGAAGAGGCGACTCAGGGCCGCAGACAGAAGGCCTTCGGGCCCTGGGGTGGCTCAAGGAGGGACAGTCATAGGTGGACAAGGATGTGGAGAAGGGGTCCTTCACACACGGTGTGGGAGTGCAAAATGGCGCGGCCACGTGGTCTCCGAGGCAGCTCCCCAAGGTGACGGGGAAGCACTGCGGCCCGCGGGACGCGGACACGTGTCCTCACCCAAGTGCCCGTGAGCGCTCAGCAGTGGTCACAGAACAAGCCCCACACGGAGAAATGGCCCTGTTTTCCGCCAACCGGCCGTGAGTGGAGATCGCGTGGCCCGTCCACGCAGGGGCCAGCACGGCCCTGAGGATGGCTCCCCGCGGGGCTGGGAAAGGCTCCGGGAGGGGAGACGCCAGCGGCAGAGCCTCCTCGTGTGGAGCCACCAGCGAGCTGGCCAGGACAGGCTCACGCAGACAGAAAGGAGACGAGGGCTGCAGGCAGCAGGGACGGGGGACGATGGCGGGATGTGGACTCCCCGGGGGGCTGACACGACTTTCTAAACGTGATGGCTGCCGAGCCGTGACGGCACTAAAGCCACCGCGCCATACACTCTGACGGCCGAATGCATGCGAGTCACATCTTAACAGACGCAGCGTTTGAACGGCTTTATGGGTTTGCACATGACCTTTCTTCCTCGGTTTGAACCCTCAGGGGAGCCAGGTGACTGGCTGAGGTCACGCGGCAGCCCAGCCACGGAGCTGGGACCTGGCCCAGGACCCCAGAAAAGTGAGCCATGCAAAGGCGCAGGGAACAGCGCTCCGGCAGAGGGAATGGCGGCGCGCAGCCCCGAGCCGGTGCTCGGTGAGCCTCCCGTGGGAGAGCAGGGGGACCCGGGTCGCATTCAGGAGCCAGGAGGATTTTAGACTTTATTCCCAGGAGAGAAGAAGTCCCTGGAGGGACTCCTCTGGTTGACTGTCAGGAGTCGGGGTGAGGAGAGGAGGGCAGGACACCCAGGGAGAGAGAGGCCTGCAGGGTGTCTGAGGGCAGAGCTAAGGACAACAGCGGGTAAACTGGGTGGGGGCTCTAGGGTTCGAGGGTCCAGGAGGGCCCTGAGGTGGGAGGTCAGCCGTCATCAGTGCGGCGTCGGGGGGGTCATGTTTGTCAAGGAGCTACCTCAGCTGCATGCAACGGGGGGCCTGTGGCCACAGAAGGGCGGCGGGGCCAGTCCCGATGGACCCTGGCTCCAGGGACCCTGGCCCAGTCCTTGGCCTGCCCAAGCCTCAGTTTCCTGCGTAGTGTGGGTGAGCCTGTTGGTGGGCGGAGGGAGGGAGCCGTGGTCAGAGGATGAGGCTCAGGTCAGGATGGGGGCTGCTGAAGCTAGAGGGGTGGGGACACAGGCAGGGTGGGGCCCCCGAGTCCTTCAGGTGGACGCGCTGCTGGAGAGTGCCCGCCCACCCCACACAGCCCCCAGGCCCCGCTCCCGGTTTACAGGTGGAGAGGTTGAGGCTGGGAGGCCGACAGACTGGCTGGATGCCCGCAGTTCCGGGTGTCACCAGCTCACAGGGAGGATGTCGTGCCCAGGTGCGGGGGCAGATGAAAGGAAGCCCGGGACCCTGGGGGCTGCCCGCACCCTGGTCCGGGCTCTGCACAGGTCCTGGGCAGAAGCCTCCCTGCCTGAGCTCCTTTCCCGCTCACACGAGGCTCCGGCGGGGGGCTCTGGAGTGAGGCAGGGGGTGGAGGCAGGGACGGTGGACATCAGGTGGGTCCAGAGAAGCCCCCAGGCATGGCCAGGCCCCCAGCCCCTGGGTGGGCAGAGGAAGAGTCCCAGCCCAGAGCCCGCCAGCCCCTCCTGCCAGCCTGGCCTGGGGTCCCGGGCAGGGGCCCACCACGCTCCGCCAGTGACACCTGCACAGGCAGCCGCACCCACGCCGGGCCCTGCACTGTTAACTGGAGCCCCCGGCGCCCCACAGCGTGCGCAGTGCGAGGGCCCGTGGGCCCGGACGCTTTTCTCATCCTCCTCAGCCACCGAGGCTCCAGGGCAGCTGCCTGGGTGGCCTGTGGCGTTGCAGCCTGTGCACGTGTGCACACGCGTGTGAGCGTGCACACGCGTGGCGCCCTCTCCGTGTCTCTGTCCCTCCCTCTGTCCCGTCTCCCCTGCCCCGCCCGCCCCCACCTGCCGGCTCCGGCTGAGTCAGTGTCTCCGCTAAGCCCCTCCCTGCCGTCGTCAGAAACAGAGCAGTGGAAAAAGCGCCGCCAGGTCCCAACACGCCAGCACGCCCGCGCCGCAGGCCTTTGTTCTGACCCGGCCCGGCCCGCACACTGCGCGGCCTCCGGGGGCCTGCTCCTGCCAGGGGCACAGCCTGGCGTGGACTCGGTGTGGGCCGGAGCCCAGGGGTCTGTGTCCCCAGAGGGACGACCTTCCAGGAGCCGGCCCGGGATGCTGGGAGGGCCTGGCTGCGGCCTTGGTTCCAGCAGCCTCTAGGGAGGGAAGTCGCCCCGGGGCCTGCCCTCACGCCCCTCCCCGGTTGGTACCTGCGGCAAAATCATCCTCCGTGTGGGGACGTGTGCATGGCCCCTCCCTCCCCGGGGTTGCCCCGGGCCCAGCACTGATCCCACCAGGGCCAGAGCGTGACGGCGTCCAGATGTCTACCTCTTACTGGCGTGACCTCCAGCCGCCCGGATCCCGGTGTCCCGTCCAAGGTGTGCGGAGACAGTTGCCGGGGAAGCCGTGCTTGTCAGGAAGCTGCAGACCCTGAACTGTGGCGGGAAGCCAGGCTCGGGCACGGGCTGAGGTCCAGGACTGTCCTGCCTCAGTGGGCCAGAGCCCAGAGGCCCGGGCTCCTCGTCAGTGGACCCCTTCAGAGGAACCCCAGTGTGGACGCTGAGGAAGTGGAGGTCTGCCTGCCCTGCATTTTAGGCGAGACCCCAGTGCTGGGGAGGAGGACCCAGCCTCACCCGGGCACAGTGGGTAGACTGAGGTGCATACAGCACCAGATACACCCAAGGTCCAGTGCTGACCCGAGCAGTGGGCCCCGGTGGATTCTGCTGCCCCCACCGTGTCCTCTCCTGTCCCAACCCCTGTCCCACCCATGTCCTGTCAGGAGGTAATTCCACCCTGAAGTCCTCATGGCGTCCAGGGGCCCGAGGACTGACCACTGCCCAGCCCACAGCACACACCGGCCACCAGGGCCACTGCCGTGGGTACTGCGGGAACCTGGGTGTCCACTGGATCCCCTCGCCTGGGCCACCTGGGGTGACCTCAGCCAGCCTCACGTCCCAAGCCAGCTGTGAACACAGGGGCCTGTCTGGGGCACCTTTCTGCCTGACCTTCCGATCCCGCTGTCTGGCCCTGGTGCGGGGTAATGGGAGTGACGGGGTGCAGGACGAAGCTGCGCACCCCTCCGAGGAGGCTGCCCTGGGCAAGGGCCAGCTGCCCCGCCCGGCCCCTCAGCTCACCCCGTGCGTCCTGGGGACAGGACTCCCGCGCACCTGCCCAGCCCACATGCGGCCCGGGACCAGCAGTCCCGGGCGACTCACCCCGCCAAGAGCAGAGCCGTTCTAGATGCCTCGCTAGGTGGAAACAACCAGGCGAATGTCCTCTGCGTAACGTTTAGCCACTATTCCGGCTCTGACCGCTTTGACATGTATGTTCACGGCAGCTTACCTGCCTTGCTCCCCACTCTCCTTAAAAGCAGAGAACCTCACACTGCATCACCCTCACTCGCACACACGCATTTCAAGTGCTTCCCGGCGGGCCGTGGGCTGTGGTCCCCGAGTGGACAGTGCTGTTCGGGCCCCCCTGGGGACTAACGTCAACCTGTCCGGGTCTGGGGTCCAGCACGCGGTAGGTGCCCAGGCCCCGTGTCACCCTAGGTCCTCGGGATCCGGTCCTCCAGACCCTCACGTTTCGATGCCTGGCGGGAAGCCAGCACCCCCTTAGACTCCAGGGAGCCCGGCCTTCACTGAGCCCCTCCTGCTGCGGGAGGTGCGCCTCAGTGTGGACCCAGCAGGGCGCCCAGCCCGGGGCCGCGTGAGCAGGAATAGGGTCTCCCTATGCCCGGTCATGTCCGAGGTGCACATGATGGGCGGACTCTGTGTTCCGTGTGGCTTGGGGGACGGGGAGGCCAATGCACAAGTTGTAGCACCACCCCCCCCACCCCAGGGCCAGGGCCGTGTGCCGGGGGTCCTAGGGGACTTGGGGAGGGGTGGCACAGGGGCTGAGGAAGTCCCTCACCTGCTCAGAACCTTCCAGGCTCCCGGACCTGTGGTTCGCAGCACTCTGGCCCCGCTCTGCTCCTCTAGCCCAGGCCCCACTCAGTGGGCCTGCGGTTCCTGGAATAGCCCCTCTAACCGCTGGCCTCACCTGGAGCCCCCTTCCCTGAGCTCACCTCCACACTGGTCTGGGAAACTCAAATCTCAACCCACAAGCCACCCTGTCAGGGAGGTGGATGCCCGATGTCCCCTTGTCCAGGGTCCCTGGGGCCTGGGTCTCTAACAGAGGCTTCTGGAAAACAAGGTTCACCCCTGACTCTTGTGCCTCCCCACCAACGCCCTCCCCATTTGACAGAAGACAGCTGTATTGGGGTCACATCTCTGTCCCCACCCCATGGGCATTTCCAGTTAACAGAAGATACAGGTCAGAGGGGCTCGGGCCACAGAGGAGGAAATGGGCCGCAGCGGGCACAGGTGGCCAGAGGCCTAGTGATGCCTCAGTGCATGAAGGAAGCAGAGCAGCTGACACCTGTGGGGCCCCAGGCAAACCAGCACAGGGTCCTCACAAGAAATATCTCTGCGTACAGAGTGGTGAGCTCCCCATCCCTGGGGGCATTCAAGCACCAGCACCCGGTACAAAAGAGATGGGGACTTTGCACAGGAGGTGGTTTTCCTTTAAGGGGTTTCCCTTCAGCTTTCAAGATCTAGGCGTGGTCCAAGGTCACAGGCAAGGCCTGAGGGGGCCCTCCCATCCCCGGGCCTGTCCCCCTCTCAGGGCCAATCATTAATTGGCACCGCTTGAGTGGCTGCTCCCGTGAGTGCCCCCGGCTGCCTGCCAGCTCATGGCCCGGCTCCCATCCCGTGCCCAGGGCACCCACATACCTCTAACAGGGCTGGCCCCACTTCCTGCTCGTGACTTCAGCAGCTGAGCCCTGGGAGCAGTAAGCTGCCTCCTGGGACCACCGCAGCACCCAGGACCCAGGACCCAGCACCCAGGACCTGGCACCCGGCCCCCAGCATTTAACACAGCACCCAGCAGCCAGTATCCAGCACCCAGTATGCAGCAGGAGCCCGCAGCTGCAGGACCAGCCCAGCTCAGCCAGCAGCCAGAGTCCTCTTGATGGAGAACTGGCCTTCCCTGGGGCAGAGGGGAGCTGCAGGGGCAGCATGTGGGCAGGGGACCTCAGCCTGGCCTTGAAAAGTACACCCCTGGGGGCAGAGTGCAAGGAACATCTGTGGCCAGCGCAGAGCTGGCCGAGGGCTGAGGGCCACTGGGAGGATGCAGCACCACGATGGGGGTGGCCTAGGGGTGGAGGGGCCTTCCACCAGTGGAGAGTCAGATGTGGACAGGCTGCAGAGGGGACGCAGCAGGAGCAAAGTCCCCAAGGAGGGAGAGGCCTGGCATGTTGGGAAGAGAAGGAAGTGGCCTCGGCTGAAGGTCTGATTTCGAGAGGGACGCAGGGAGGCAGGGTGAGGTGTGGCAGGCAGGGCCACTCAGGTCCCTGCAAAGGTTTTAACCAGCTTGATGCCGAGGCAAGAGGGAACGCCCGCAGGTTGGAAAGGAAGGGAAGCCTCAGCGTGGCCGGTGGGGTTGGCGGCTGGGGACCCTGCCGGGGGGCAGAATGGAGGGGCGGCAGGGGAAAGGACCCCTGATTTCTGGCGAGATGACTGGGTGGTCAGCAGGAGCGGCATGGGATGGGAGATTTAAGCCACAAGAGGTCGAGCAGCCAGCCTCACGGGGCAGCCATGGGGAGCAGCATGTGGGTCTTGGGCCTGAGGGGAAGCTGAGGCTGAGAAGGACAGAGGACCCTGGTCAGTGGGGGCCCAGCCACGGAGGAGGGAGGCTAGTGGCCGAGGCAGGGCTGGTGGAAGCCAGGGAAGGAGCAGGATGGGCATGGTGGGTGCAGAATGTTCTGCCCAAGATGCTGACGTCTCGTGAAAGTGGCAGGGGTGACAGGTGGAGAGAAGAACGGCCCCCCCGGAGGCAAAGGATGACCTTTGTACCCCTACATCCATCCGTCCTTGGCTGCAGCTGCCCCTCCCTGTGGGCAGAGCTGTGTCCCCTCCCAGGTGCCTGTGGGACCAAGGTCTGGTCTCTAGGCTGCGAGAGTCAGCCTCAATCTGGGGAGGCTGGCGCTCGGCCGGGAAGGCACCGCCAGTGTGGGTGTGGGTGGCTAGAGGGGCCCGCACCCCGCCCCGGGGCTCTGGACAATGGCCGGTCGTGGGTGTCAGGCATTTCCCAGGCACCATCACGAACCCCCCGAGCCTGCCCCTGAAGGGGTGCTCAGAGTAACTGTGTCTCCCTCACTGCCTGTGTTTCAGGCCTCGAATCCCGTCCAGGTTGCTGCCCCGCCCTGTCAGTCCCAGACGTGCCCGCTGCCTGGCCCACACAGCAAGGCAGCGGGCATTATGGGAAGGGCAGCAGAGACCTGTGTCTGAGGCCAGCTCCCCACGTGGGAGCGTGTGGCCTCGGGCACCCTTGCTGCCCCTGGTGTCAGCTTCCTCAGCGGTGTGGTGGGGCTGCTCACAGCTTCGCAGAGCCCGGAGGCTCAAGCAAGGGCCAGGGGGAAAAGTGGCACCTGGCTGGTAGCGCGGAGATGCCCTCCCTACGCCCTGCTGGCACCTGGAGGGAAGGAGCTGTGCCTGGGTGGTGGGGCCCCAGGGAGGGGCGGGGCCACCCCCTGCTGTGCCAGGTGCCACCCACAAGCTGCTCACCGCAAAGGGGCCCCTGGGGGCTTTCCCCTGCACCACCCCCAGCTCCCCGCCAGGCGTTCCCAGCCTTGCTGGGCTCGGCTCTGGCCTGGGTCCCGGCAGCTGTGGCTCTGCTCGGCGGCGGGTGCAGGCTGCTTGGCCCTCTGGGATCGGAAGGACAAGTTGTGCCCACATGTTCGGCGGCCACCTGTGCCCGCCTGCCGGGGTCCAGAGCGACAGGGCACCGCAGCGTTCCCGGGCACCATGCCCCGGTCAGCATTCTCCCCGTCTGACCGGCAGGGCAGCCTGAGGGACTGCACCCGCTTCTGGCTCCGGAGCAGCTCGGCCGGCAGCCACTGCGAACAGGCACTGAGCCAGACAGGGTCCATTCACTCGGAGCTAGAGCCACAGCCAAGGACATGGAGGCCGTGAGTGGCCCGCGTGCTGTGCGAGGTCACACAGCAGGATCCACGTCCAGGCCTGACTGGAGATCAGCTTCTCCCTGGAGCCCCCCTCTGGGCCTCAGGCTCCTTCCCTGCGTAACGGGCACGAGTGAGCCTCCTCGGGGCCGGGCGGCTGCGGACACAGGGCACGGGGCTGCACAAAGTGCAGAAGACCAGGCCACCCTGCCCCGCCCCACTGGCCATGCTTGTGGTCCCGGTGAGGGTACCACCCTCCCGTTCTGGCCCCATTCCCTGCCCTCCAGCCTGGGGTCCTCAGTGCTCCCACACCCATCCCCTGCCGCGGCCACATCATCGTGACACTGATACAGCACGTCCCGTGGGCGGCCCCATCCTGATCAAGTCCCCTAGCAAGAACTAGGGCTGGTGTCCCACTTTCCAGAAGCGGGATGCAGGCAGGAGAGATGCGGCAGGTGCACACCTCCAGACGTGTCTCCAACCACTGCGCCGTCCTGCCAGACGCACGTCCCCGCAGGACAGCCGCCAGCCCAGAGCAAGGACCCATGTCCACTCACAGCTGGCTCCCTCTCCCCAGACAAGCCGCTGTCCCCTGGGACCCTGGGGCAAGCTGTGTGCGAAGAAACGGGTCAGCAGGAGGCTCTTCCTGACTGGGGTTGCAGGCCGGGGCCACAGGTGGCGGTGGTGCCAGGCCCTTGCCCCACAGCCCCCCGTCAGGGTCCCTGTGGGCCCAGAGGTGCCCTTACCTACTCGGAGCTCTTGCCCGAAGACAGTCTTCTCGCCTAGGGCGGAGCAGTTCCAGCGCCCGTGGCGGAACTGGTGCTGGCACTCGTTGATGCCCATCTGCGCCCCCTCGCCGATCACGATGATGGCATCGGGCCGGCTCTGGCAGATGGCGCGCTGCCGCGGGGCCAAGCCAGGAATCTTGTTGCAGATGATGTTGGCTCCCAGGGCCACGACAGACGAGAGCGCTCTGCGGAGAGGGCACAGGAGGTGAGACGTGGTGGCCCACCCCGCGCCTGCCCCGGGCCGTCGCCCGCCCACCGCAACCCCGAGACCCTGCCCTCGAGGAGCCGCTCTCCACCCACCCACACGTGCGCCCGCGCTTCAGAGACACACTTCTGGCTGCCCGCAGCCTCAGCCACCGGGTTGCTGGCAGGCGGACGGTCAGGTCCCGTCCTCAGGCACCCCGGACGCGAGTGCCGTGGCCCCGTGCTCTGGACAAACAGCGGGGTCTGAGAACCTCACACCAGGGTGTGGCCGCCACGGACGCAGGACAGCCGCAGTGACGACCATCACCTGGCCCTGCTCCCTGCCCCCCAGGGTAGGCAGACTGCTGAGAGGCCCGCCTGGCCGAAAACCAAGGCCCCCAGCTTCTACCTCCGTCTGCAGCCACGTGTGGTCTTAGGAAGGAACTCGAAATGGGGGTGGTAGACCACTCATCCCCCCACACCGAGAGCGAGGGGAGAAAGGCTGTACTCAGTAGCGGTCACTATTCACTCACGTCCGGAGGCGGGCGAGGCGGGCTCAGAGGAGTCAGGAGTGCGGTGAACCCGGCGCCTCTGTGTGCAGCTGGGCAGGGGCTTCGCAGCCTCAGAGCCCTCCCTGGGGGGCCTGTGTCCTTATCTCTGGACACCCTGCAGCTGAGGCCAGGGGCCAGCAGGCACCAAAAAATACTCTTTCTCAATTTTGTGAGTCTGTTGTTTAATTCACTATTTTTAAAGTAACTGAAGGCAGGCAGGAAGAGAGGAGGAAGAAGCATGCATTTGTTGTGTCTATTTTATTTAGTTGTTCATCCTAATTGTTGGCCTCCTCCCCAGCCCAGCCCTGGGTCTCGCATTCCGGTCCTTGGGATGGGAGGGCGATCGGTGGGATTGTTCACTTGGGTAAAACCCACGTGATCGAGTTCCCAAGCACGCAGTTTATAGGGAATCCCATGGTGGGCGGCCACCCGGCCCAAGACCTTTACACGGCCCCAGAAGAAGCCCATCCCCGCAGACACTCCCAGCAACTGCCCTCTGCTTTCCGTCCCTCTGTGCCGATTCTCGGTCCGCTGCGATTTCCGACACAAGGTGCCACTGCTGTGACCACCTGTGACGGGCTCCTTCTGGGGCAACCCCTCCTGGCTCAGCGACGTGCCCACTGCGGTCGGGGTGACTCCCCTGTGTGAACGGGTCACCGCTGCGGACGCCTGCAGTGGGTGGACATGTGTCGCTGGCCTGTGGGCTGCTGTGCACAGGCCTCTGCTGCCTGGAGTCCGGATTTTCACTTCTCGGGCGCACATAGCAGGGCAGGGCTTGTCGTGCGTGAATGTATTTTAGCTCTGGGGGGATCACAGACCGGGAGGAGGGGGCGATCTTTGGGCAGCAGCTGGCTTCCCAAATCAGAGAGGGGCTGTTGTGAGAGGCGCAGAGCATGGGATGGGGAGACGCCAGGGGCCCCCCACGCCGCGCCGTGGCCCTGGCCGTCTGTCGCAGTGAGCGCCTCTTCCCACCGCGGCCGCCAGCCCCTCTGCACAGACGTGTCAGTGTTTTTCCAGGGCGGCGAGCACCGCAGGCAGCTGGGAAAGTCCCCGTGTGGCGTGAGCCCACAGCACGTGCCGCGCGACCAGGGCACCCCGACCGACACTCAATCCCAGCCACCGCCCCGCCGCTAATCTGGCCAAGACCCCTCTCCCACGGGCACAATGGGCAGAAACGCCCGGGGCTGGCTCGAGGAAGAGAGCAGGCTGGAATCCGGGGAATTCAGCCCAGAGTAATTGTAGAGTCTCCGCGGAAACCGAGCCGGGAAATGAGAAGGTTGGGGACCCTGTGGGGCAGGGACTCCGGCCGGGCGGTGGGAGCTGCGGGGCTCCTGCTCGTGCAAAGCACGCTCTGGTCCCCAAGTCTTCCAGCGGCCTGGCACGGAGCCTCTGCTGCCCTGGGGAGACCCCGGGGACACTGGCTCCAACAAATAGGTGGTGACCGGGGCACTTGGGACGGACGAGCCGGCAGGCAGCTCTCCAAGCCCCAGATCGGACCCTTTCACCCCACTCAGAGCTGGTCCACAGCTGCCCAGATGCAGAGCCTCCGGATCAGACCTCTGACGAGTCTGCCACGTGCGTGCTGGCCTCCCTGCCTGGACACTAGTCCTTCCTCCCGTCTGGCAGATGCTCCTGCCCCTCCAGGCCCAGCGGAAGCCCGCAGACCAAACCCCTGGCCCGGCCACTGAGGCAGCGCAGTGGGCTCAAGGTCACTGTTTGCACAGTCAGCGTCCCCCAGACTCGAGCTGAATCCCAGGCGTTTGTGGAAAGAAGGAGTAAAGGAAGGAAGGAATGAAGGAGCAAATACTCAAGGGTTACGTCTGCAGGAGTCCTACAACCGAACAATAAAAGGACACCCCACTTTAAAAGTGGGCGAAGGACTTAGCATGAGATTTCTCTGCAGATGTTTGCGTGGCCAGTGTGCACGTGGGAAGAGGCTCACCAGGGAGACACAGGCCAGAGCCCTCACTGCCCCAGACGGCAGAAAACAAACCAGTGGTGGACGGGGGCAGCGGGAGCCCCGTGCATGCCTTCCCCACCCCACCATGTCCCCTCGCACCCAGGGAGACAGCGGTTGGAAACCCCTGGGAAAGCTAAGCTGCAGGGCCCCCGGCCCCGCCCTGGCACACATCCGAAACCCCGGAGAGCTGCTCAGGCAGCAGCTTGCTCAGGGAGACACAGAAGCGCTGCCCGAGCAGCCAAGGGGCAGACACAGCGCCCTGAGCCCGACCGTCAGCCGTGAAGGGCTGGGGAGCGTGGGCCGTCCGGACGTGGGACTGATTTCACCAGAAAAAGGAATGGAACAGAGATACGCCACGTGGCGAAAATCATCCACCGCGGGGGTGGGGCCACGGCGGCGGGGCCACGTGTGGTCCCAGCCACGGAACCCTGGAGGGCGGGCGGGAGGGAGCGAGGGGCGGGAGTGACTGCCTAGAAGGCGTGCAGCTTCCCCTGGGACTAGATGGAGGCGGTGGTCGAACTAAATGCCCCCAGCTGTTCACTGGGCAGGGGCCAGAGCAGCACGTTTTACCTCACGTGAATTTTAACCGCAGTTTACAAAGCTGATCTGGACACGGTGCTCTTGCACCTGCACCAGAAGGGCCGCCAGGGGCTTCCCGGGGTGTGGCGCTGGGGACTGGGGCACAAGGGTCTTCGGTCACCCCTCACTCCCAGTGTATGGGTCGAAGAGGCACTGAAGGCTTCAAAGAACTCACACGTTATTTTGTGCCAGAAGCAGAAAAAGTCAGATATGGGTAATACGGCAGAATAACTTCAAAATGGTCTCCTGAATGCGCAGGCTCCCCACCGACGGTTCTAAAGGCCCCCATTCCGAGGACCGACACGGGGCAGAGTGGGACTGCAGGGCTCAGCCCGCTCCTTGCAGCGGAGCCAGGCTACCCACTTCCAGACGTGCGACGGGCTCAGGAGCTGGGGGGACGGATGAGAGGCTGCCCGCCAGCTCGAGCCCCGTGTCCTGTGGGACCTGCGGAGACGCAGCAGAGGCACAGAGCAGGGGCGCGGGAGGAGCGGGACGAGCACAGGAACAGAAAGCACGTCCACAGCTGTGCTGGTGTCCTTCCCTTGCTTAAAACCCCCGGGGTCACTCCTTCGCGCGCTCCAGGTCCACGGTCAGCTGCCCAGTGTTCAGGGAACACACTGGGCTGGCCCCCCTCAGTCACCCTCGGCGCCCTGTCTTCCCGGAGCAGGCCCGGCCCTGCCCCGCCCAAGCCGGGCCCCCGGCTCTCCCTCTGGCAGGAGGGAGCTGCAGATCAGCGGCCTACATCGATCCTCTGTAGGACGCAGCACAGTGGGGAGTGGTGAAAATACTTAATAACTAGGTGCCCGGGCTCCGGAGAAGGCAGATGGGTGGGTGGGCGCCAGCAGCACCCCAGGTAATTAGCAGTGTGGGGTCAGGGCATGCTGTGGGCACTCTCAGCACACCGCCCCACAGGGCAGGCCCTCCTCTCACCTCTAGGTGGGAAAAACCCTCTGGGTGGCTGCCCAGCCCTCAGCTGCCCGCCCAGGTGCCCATGAGAGGCTGGCAGGGAGCTGTGCGTGGCCTGTGAGCCCAGCAAAGCTGGGCGGGGCACTCGGGTTTCAGTCGCTGTCTTTTTCCATGGAAAATTCTGCTTGGGGCCCGTCCCTGCCCCCACACCCATGCTACTCAGGGGCCTCGAGACACAGGTGAGAAGCCAGGAGGAGTGGGCAAAGGGGAACTCTGGAAGCTTCCTCACCCCGGCCCAGGCCATCCTGCAAGGGAACGTGGAGGAAGGGGTTTCGGACTGTGGATAAGCAGCCCCTCGCCTGGGCCCCGGACTCTGGACTCGCACTCGAGGGGGCGCCTGCCTCCTGCTCCTGCTCCTGCTCCTGCTCCGGCTGCAGCTCCGGGATGGGAGGCCCAGGAGGAACAAAGAAAGTGCCTTCCACCTGCAGGGTGGCTGCTCCGGGACAAGGAGGGCCAGCACCTGTGAGCCGCAGGGGCCAGGGCCAGGCAGCAGGGGGCATCACAAGACCAAGAGGGGAGGTCTCTGCTGGCCACTAGCCCGGCCCCAGGGTGCCAGAGAGCGGCAGGGTCAGGCTGGCAACACGGGTGCCCGCCAGCCTGGTGGGAGACCTCAGGCAAGTTCCTTCACCTCTCCGTGCCCCTGGGAGTAATGACAGCCCTGATACACCCTAGGAGGCCAGCCCACAGCGCTCCGTGGCTGAGCCGTGGCGGCAGGTCTCAGTCATTATGACCTCCGGGCTGAGATGGGAGCCCATTGCTAGCCCTCATTCTTTAGACACGCCCCCCATCTCGGAGCCCCCAGCATCCCGCCCCACCCCCATGGGATCAGGGACCAGCTGTGTAACGGGAGGAGCGGCGGTTCAAGCAGCAATTCTAAGCCTGGGGTGCCCCCCAGCACCTCGGGCTGTCCCGGGGTCAGCGTCCCAGTCGGCACTTCCACTCTGGGCGGTCTACACCTGAGCCCCACCCACCAAGGACGGCAGCCGAGTCTCCCGCACACTGGGCACCTGGGCAGGTGTCCATGCAGGAGAACGGCGGCTGACGGCAAATCTTCGCACGGCGGGCATTAGAGCACCGCACAGAGGCAGACCTCTCGCAGGCCCGCAGGCATCCAAGGAGCCAGGCAGGGCAGCAGCCGGCCAGGCCCCACAGTTACCCTTCAGAGGCGGCGCCGGGAGGCCGAGGATCCTGTGGGGTGAGGGGACAGGGCGCGTGTGCCAGAGGGCGTGAAGCCGTCCCTCCACGTGAGAGTGCCTCACTTTTTACACCTCCGCCGAAGAAGAATCTCGCAATGCAACATTGTACAAGGCTGGAGGAGTAAGGCAAGGATGAAAGCTCCGAGTTCTCATACTATAACAATTGCCATAAAGAAAGTACCTGTCAGAAACAAAATGGTCAGGAATCGCCCCCAGGGCCCGGTCTGTGTGGGCCAGGCTGGCAGGGGTCCCTGTGAGCTGGGCCAATCATCCTGCAGCAGAGCTGGACCCCGACTCCCAGAGGCTGGGGTCAGAAGGCATCCCACCTGGATCCACCGCCCAGGGTCAGCCTGTCTCCAGCGGACCCTCGGCCTCTGTGAAGCCCGAATAGAGGAGCTGGGCTGTCTTAGCTGCTGCCAGGGCAGTGAGGAGGGGGGACAGGAGACCCTGTGGCTTCGGGGGTTTGGAGGGATCCCAAGCAGTGCCCTCTTGCTCTCAGCCAGTGAAAGAGCTGCCCGCCCTGCCTCTGTCCAGAGAGGCTGGCCCACAAGTGGTGCCCGAGGCTGGCAGTGGGCAGAGCCCTGGGCCGTGGCCAGTAGACCAGCACTGCCCCTCCATGGCCCAGCCCGGGGCTCCCTGGTGCGACCGCCCTCCTCCAACACCCTTGGGGAGCAACGTCTGGGTCACTCCACAGTCAGAAGTCCTAAGACCCAGAGAGGGGCAGATGGGGGAGGCTGAGATTGGAGCCCTCGGTTCTCCTGTGCTGTGCAGGGCTCTACTTCCTTCAGGAGGCCACCCCTTCAGAAGCTGACCCAGCAGGCTGACCTCTGTGCTGTCAGTCCTCGGCCACCCAGGCCGGAGAGCACCTACATGCACCAGGCGCCGGGCTCCGGGCCTCTGCAGGGAACAGGTGTATGACAGTCACTTATAATCACGATGGCATTAGTATCATCCCTTAGAGTAGGAATGCAGGCACCGAGAGGCCCAGCTGCCACCCAGCAGGACGAAAGGTTTGGGGCCCACACCTCCTCCCCAGACTGGGGGTGGCTCCCCCATGCCTGAGCCCAAAGACAGGAGATTCTCCCCCCGGAGAGCATCCCCCACCCCCCGGCCAGTCTTTAGGAGCAACCCAGGTGCATGGGGAGGGTCTTCCCTGGGGTGGGGGCTGGACAGCATCCTGGGGACACGGGCTGGGTCACAGACCCTCCCAGACAGGCCACCTCGGCCCCCTCACCCCCCACAGGCTCCAGGTCGACAGGCACAGCCTGCTCAGCAGACGAGCGAGTGAGTGGGGACAGGGCTGAGTGAGTGGGGAGCGTGGGGACGGCTCAGACACACGGCAGGGGCTGCTCCAGTGACCTGAGAGCAGGACAAGCAGCTGGGACACCCTGGTGGGGTGGGCGGGCGGGCTGCTGGGGTCCATGCCGCCGCTTTAGATTGAGAGTTGATGAGACACGGCCTTCGTCCCCACTCTCTGTGCAGGTGGGGGTGTCAGCTGTCTAGATGAGGCCCTTTGAGTCACGGGACGAGAGCAGGGTGATGGGGGTCGTGGGGTCAAAGTTCCCTCCAAAGTGCACCCCACAGGGCACTGACCCCTGCCGGTGATGGGACATGACGTCTACCGTGTCATTGCCACAAGCCGACCTCTGACCTGTCCACAGGGTCTGGAAACCAGGACCAAAGAGGTGCACAAGGCACAGGAGCGGACACAGCGTCTCCTTCCCTGCAGATCACCTGGCCACCAGCCCACAGCCACAGCCCGAGGGATGCCTGGCTGAGGACTAGCAGACCCACAACCAGGACCCCCGACCCGGCCTCCCGGCACCCCCTCTGCACCCTCTCTCCACACCATGGGGGCCTGGAAGACCCTACTGCAGCCCTCTGACCCCCAGTCCCCGCCCCTACCAAGTACAGGATCACGAGAATGTTCCAGAAGCAAAGACCAGGGCAGCACTCCACAGGGGGCAGGGGTTTACGTACTTCCCAGAACCCAGGGCTCAGGACGGCCCCCAGGGCCGCAGTCCCCTGCCCCCAGCTGTGACGAGAAAGGCTTCCTGTCCCCGCCGTGCTGCCCCACCCTCTGAGACCTACCACCCCTGCCTGCCTCAACCCTGCAGGGCAGCCAGGCCAGGGCGTGTATCCTAGACTGGCCCAGCTCAAGCCTGACGGCCGCCCACAGCACTGTGATCTGCCCTGAGCCTTCCCTCCTCCTCCTGGGGGTCTTCCCACCACCTGCCGGGACTCCTCACACCATTTGGGGCAGGCTCTGCCCGCCCCACCAGCCATGAGCTCCCCACATGGGGGCCCCAACACTGCCCGCAGGTATCCGGGCCAGACGTGGCCTTGGACGTGAGACCCACACTGGTCCGGTCCCGGCTCCCTGGGAGGTGAGGACAGGCCAGCAGCCCCTCTCTGGCTCCCACACTGGCCCCAGCTCCAGGGCTGGGTGCTGGCCTCTGCGAGCTCCTCTAGCCCACGCTGCTAGCCCAGGGCACTTTTGTAATTCTTCCTTCTAGGGCGCCCTGTGGCGAAATATTTGAAGAATGTTCTAATAATCTGCGATCAGTCAGGGAGGCGGGCCTGGGTCGCTGGTCCAGGAAGTAACTCGGCAAATACCTGGGAGGGTGGCACCTGGCCTTTACGCCCACCGGGCCAGGTCTCCGCAGGCCTCTCTCTGTTGGAGTGGGTGGCCCCAGGCTCACCAGCCTCAGATGGGCCATGGGAGGGTCTCCACCACCCCGGAGCCTGCAGGGTCCTGGGGCAGTGGGAGGCGGGAGTGGCGACTCCATGTTCCTGCCTGTGCGATGGGGTCAGAGTGTGATCCAGGCTGGGGCCGCTCTGCAGACCCGGAGCGGCCACCGCAGGCCAGAGCTCAGGGCAGCAGGGCCCGCATCCCTCAGGGAAGGAAGGAGACAGACTGGGGCAGAGCTGACGCAGCTGCTGGCAGGGGCACGGCTGGGCCCACAGGCGCCCCCCCCGGTCCTCCCGGAACTTTTTGGACTTGGTTCCGCCCTGCTGGGGCAGTGGGCCCAGCTCGTGGGCAGCATGGGCCTGGGGTCACCTCCAGATTCAGAAAGGCCACCAGGGCTGGACCAAGCCCAGGTCTCTCACCCGAACATCAGAGTCAGGCCTCCCTTGCAAACGGCATCTCTCTCCTGACCGTCACTGGTGGGGGTGTGCAGAGGGCAGCCGCCGACCTGGCCATCTGACCTGTGCCCTCCTCTGCTCAGACACAGGACCTGCGCCTGCCGGCCAGGGTCAGGCCAGAAGCCCACGCTTCCCGAGCAGCACCCCCTAGCCTGCTACCCCAGCGACCCAGTGGCGCTCCAGGCCGGGCCCTGCCAGCCCGCCCTGCGGATGAGGAAATTGAGGCTTCGAGGCTGGTGGGCAGGGAGAGGCTGTCCCAACAGGCAGCACAGAGAGAGGCCAGAGGCAGAAAGTGGGCTCTAGGAAACGAGGCCATACCCCGTCCCCCCAGGCAGCCCCGGCCTCAGTTTCCCATTTTCATGGGCAGGAACTGAGGAGACAATCTGGGCACTGGTGCTGTATTCCAGAGGGGGTTCTGCCTTCAAGTTCTGCTGCGCTCACAGGTCTTCCTGACCTCATTTTGCCCATCCGTGCAATGGGGAGAGGAGGGCCGCGGCAGGCTGGTCTCTGCACGGTTCCCTCTAGCCCGTCCTGCCGGCTGGGCTGCAATCTTTCCACTGAGCGCCCTGCTAGCTCAGCTCACGGCCCACAGTGTTCCCAGGGAAGAGAGCGGAGCGTCCGCCTGCTCCCTCGTGCCCCAGCGGGCGGCTGTCCACCCGCCCTCCCCACATAGCTGGCATTCCTGGCCTGGCATCCGGGGACCCCACCCTGGAGAGAAGCCGGACAGCCCGGGAGAAAGCAGGAGGCAGGCAGGGGGTCTTGGGCAGGGCTCAGGCCACAGAGGCCTGCAGGCCCTGTCAGGGTGGCCTCTGCACCTTTTGCTATGTAGGGAGCTCAGGCCTGAGGAGGCGCAGGCAGATCTGTGAAAGCAGAACCTCACCAGTCACTGTGACCCCCAACCTCAGAATGCTGACCTCTGACCTCAGAGACAACCAGATCTGCTGGGCATGTAAGGTCCAGTGGGACACACTGGGTTCTGGCCATACTGGACCAGAAATTCTCTCTCCAGGGGCTCCTTGACCCTCCAACAGGCAGGCAATATCTAGGCTCAGTTTGGTGCCGCCTCCTCCAAAAAGTCCCCCTGGGTCTCTCCTCTCTTCTCCCTTCCTCCCGCCTGGCATGGCAGCATCTCTGCCAGGCTCCTGAGGAAGCTGTTGGAAACCACATTCAGCATCACCATCTGGCCAGACTGGCCATACTTCCTGTACCCTCTGCTGCACTCCAGACCTTCCTGAGGCCTTAACCCTGACCTCTCTGGCTTTGCATGGCAAAATGGGGACACTAACACCCAGAGGCCCAGAGAACCCAAGGCCGCCAGTGAGTTGAGGCCCTGGCCCTGGCCCTGGCCCCATAGGTCTGTTGATGGGGCACTCTGCAGGCCTGGGTGACCAAGATGCCAACCTGAAACCTCAGGACAGACAGATGGACAGGTGGGTAGAACAGGTGGGAGGAAGTTGGCAGGCCTCCCTGGCCCACGGCCAGGCTGGGAGTCTGACTGCCTTGCGGGCTGGCCAGCCCTCAGCCTCATGGCCACCCTGGACATGGTCTGAGAAGTGGGCTTGGGGCTGAGTCCCTGCAGGTGGTGGAGGGTGGGCTGTCACCTCTGAGCAGACTGGTGGCCCAGACCAAGCTCCTGGCCCTGGAACTGAGCCTCAGACTGGCATCCTGGAGGGCCCCCTTCCAGGAACAGAAGTCAGGATGGAGGCCTGCCTGGAAGAGAGGGTGTGGCCTTCCTGGGCCGCTGAGCACCTCAGAGCAGAGGTGAGCCCAAGCCGAGGGCAGGGTCTCCCCAGCTCTACGGCCCTGCCTTCTGCTCTCCCCGAAGTTGGGATCCCCTCTGGGCCAGAACCCCCGGGCCCAGCTCCCTCACCACCCACGTCACTTTTAAAGTATCACGCCGTCGCCTGTTCCCTCTGAAAACTCCTGGGTCACCAGGGCCTCTGTAGACAGCTGCCCCTTTAGATGGCCTGCAAGACCAGGTGCCCATCCTCTAGAGGAGGCCACACTCCCCATCGTCCGTGATGTCCCACGTGTGTGGTGAGGACTTATAGGGACCAGCACCCTCAGAACACCTCCTGGGGCCATGACCAGGGTCCCGATCACCATCCCTGTCTTCACCGTCAGCCATGTCAGAGCGCATTCTTGTCACCTGCCCAGTGAGGCTGGCAGAGGGGCACAGCTAGTCGAAGGCCACAGGCCAGCTGCCAGGAAGTGGTATCAGCCCAGCGCAGGGCAGCCCTCGTCTTCTCCCACTGCGGGCTCTGCCCCAGGTGGACTCCTCGGTCCTCCTTCCCGTCCCCTGCAGGGGTCTCCACTGTGGAGGGGAGGCACTGGGCTCATACACAGACTGGCCTGCAAACCCTGTCACTCCCCAGGTCCAGAAACAAGCAGAGGGGGCCGGGCCCTGGGGCAGCGGTCACCTGCTCAGTGTCCACTCCAGGGCCAGTAAGACTCCCCTAGCAAAGGGGGTCCTCACACGCTGGCCTGGAGTAGGAGCCCTGATGTCCACACGGCCAGGCTGAGCCCCTGCCCAGCACCCTCAACACAGACCAACACCGCCTGACCCGGCCATTCCCAGGGCCTGTGTCCTGGGGTCCCCCTGCCCTGGGTGAAAGACTGAGTCCCTGTGTGCTCTGCTAGCAGGGACAGGCTGAATGACCAGAGCCCAGGGCTACTGACTCCCTGGCCAGGACTCCACGACACCAGCCTGCCCAGCCAGCCTTGGCCCCTGGCCTGGCCAGCCCATGCGCTGCTGAGCAGTCCTCACGGGCTGGCTGCCTGGCCGTCCAGCCTACGGCAGAGGCCTGAGGCCCAGGAAGGCAGCCCTGGGAACCTGGGCACACCGAACACCATGGACCCACCATTGGCAGTGCCGCCGGGTAGGCGCCACCCCCGCCCAGAAGTAGCTGGGACACCGCCCGTGGGAGCAGCCAGGCCAGCACCCCAGCCCAGGGCCAGGCCCACGGTGGGCAGACAGATACCCAGGACGGGCCCCAGAAGGTGGGGACAGCAAGGAGACAGATCTGGCTCCCTCCCCAGCGGGCGTGCAGACAGGCTCTGGAGAGTGTCCGTGCTCCTCACCAGCAGCAAGGTCACCTGGGGAGATGGGGACTGGGGAACCAGGGAGCCTTCCGGCCCCAGCCCACCTGGGACTGCCGGCACCTGCCAGGGTCAGCACACATGGGGCTGGAAGGCCTCTGCCGCCACTGGTCACAGACCCTGACAGGTCAGTGTCCCTTGCACAGCAGCCACGTGGCCAAAAAAGTGTGTTTACTGGAAGCACTGGGCACTGGGAGACAGGTCAGCCCCACACGCAGAGGCTGGCCTCTCAGAGCTGGGAACTGCCTGCTCCCCTCTGCAGTCTGCCCAGGGCCTGCCCTTCCTCCCCTTCCAGGCCCTCCCGCTCCGCACCCCACTCTCCAGCAGGCACCCAGGGGTCTCTGCTAAGCTCTGATTGGAGACCCCTTTCCCTTCGTGGCTCCCAGGCTCCTCTCACTGGCCCCCACTGCGGTCCATAGCCCACCACGTCCTCTTTGGAGGTCCCAGCCTTTCCCAGTAATCACCCTCCACTAGGAAGGCAATTCACCTCTTTCCAGCACATTCTCGGGGACCCAGGTCAGAGGTCCCCTTCCGTGAGTTTTCGCTGGTCCACCTCAGTGCAGGTGGGTTAGGGGTCCTGCCCTGGGCTCACAGGGCTTTGAGGGCGAAGGAAGGGGCTCCCCAGGTTACCCTGCACCCCTCCCAGCCCTGTGCCCGGCACAGGGGCTCCCAGGGCGCTGTACGGTGGGAGGCTGGCGGGAGGCGGGAGGCGGGGAGCAGAGGGCCTCAGAGTTTCTAGGCTCCACCACATTGGAGAAGTGAATCCAGCGAAGCAGGTGGCACCGGGCACATTGGTCACCTGGGGTGACCTCTCTGCTCAACCTGGTGCCAGAGCCCCCTGTGTGAGGATCCAAGGCAGGAAGGGCCCAGAGTAACCATCTGAGCACCTCCTGGCTCCCCAAACCCCCCAGGAGACCTGCCCCAAATCTGGATTTGCAGGTGGCCCCCTGGGCCCTTGAGAAAACCTCAGAGCCGCCCGGCTCTCGGTCGAAAGACCACGCCAGCCACTGGGCCAGCAGGTGGCTTGACCCACGCGAGGCTCCAGACAGCACTTCAGGGGGCAAGGGGGTTGCGGAGGGCGGGACACCCAGAGGGCCCCGAGAGGGAGCAGGACCCAAGGGCCAGGCAGGCGCGGCTCCGACGTGCCCCCGCCCCTGAGCACTTGGTTCAAGACCCTCCGCTTCACTCTGCCCTGACCACTGGGTGCCCTAGTTCCCCCACCTGCACTGGCCTGCAGGGAGCTGGATTCAAAGTGAACCCCGGCTGGCGTGCACGTGGCAGTCCCACAAAGGAGGCCTTGGCAGAGTGGACCAGAAACCTCCACCAGTGGGGCGAATATAAGGTCTGCCCCGAGGGCCGGGCGGGGAGCAGGCTAGACTTCTGGATGCGGCTCCTCTTGAAGGGGCTCTAACCTGGCTGACTGCCCGGCCCCTTCAGCGCCCAGAAGCGCCCGTCGCCGGAAGCACAAATGGCGGCACCACCCTCCCCATGCAGGGCGCCTCCAGCCATGTGAGGCACAGAACCCCTCAGCCCAGGGAAGGGGCGACCATGGGGAAGCCTGGAAATGACTCCTTCTGACCCCTGACCCCGGAGAAGGGTCAGAGCAGGGATGACCTTGGGAGGTTCCAAAAAGCGATGGAGGCCGAGAGGTTCTTGGGGACTGAGTGCCAACTCAGGCTTTTCCAGACAGCAGCTGATGTCCAGTGGCTGCTTGTCAGGAGGACAGGGCCCAGAGCTGCTCTGGGCAGCTGGCAGCGGCCCTGGCTACCTGGGGGCTGCAGAATCCCAGTCATTTCCCCTCAAGGCCTCAGAACAGGTCCTTCAGGTGTTCCTGGCTCGTCAGAGGTCACCTGCAGCAGGTGTGGGCAGCAGGGCTCCCAGTCCCGCGCTGCACTCTCTAGGGGGTGACGTCCTCTGGCCTTGACAGTCCCATCCAAAGAGTGGGCCAGTGCACCCGGGGCTGCCAGGCACCCAGAATATGTGGGCTCTCCCCCAGCATCCCTCCCTCACCCTAATCTGCTAATGTGCCTCCAGAGCCAGAGTGCTCTCTGCTAGCCTCCTGCGGACTGTGAGGCTGGCCCGGCCTCGGTCTCCCCATTCAGGTCTCCCCACACAGACCATGAGGACGCCTGGGTTGGGGGCAGGACTGGGAGGGGCCTAGGCAGGCGGAGCAAGCCTGTGATGGAGACAGAAAGGATGGAGGAGGAGGGAGCGCACCTGTGCCCACCCCCACCCCTCTGGCTGAGGGGAGGCCCCAGCTCCACTCCAGGGAAGGAGGACAAACAGAGGTTTTGTCCTTGGCCAGCGGGCGGCCCGCACCACACAATGACCCTTTCATCCAGCCGAGGGAGCCCTGGGCCGGGGTTTCATCTAACAAGGGAGGGCGCCTGGCCTCCTGTCCCCTTGTGTAGGGGGTGGGCTGAGTCCTATGAGTCAGACCCCAAGCCACACAAACTGGGGGTTCAGGGGGCCACCTGAAGCCCCTTCATCTGCGCCAGGGGAAGTGCGACCTTGAGATTGGAGACTGGCCACACAGAGGGACCCTATTCGGGGTAAGCCTCATCCCGCACTGACAGAGGAGCAGGATTCCCACAAGTAAGCCGTCATGCAATCTACATCCTCCTTTCACCACCCTCAGGGGCAGTCTGGGGTGGTCTGACAGCAGAGCACTGGTGCAGACCTCTGCAGGGTCCTGCATCCCACGGGCTCTGCACCCCGGCCACCCAGAGCTGGCAGGAGGCTCCAGGGGACAGGGTGGGGGTCAGACTTGCCAGACCTGTGTCCACAGGGTCCCCAGAGCAGCCAAAGTGGACAAGCAGTGGGCAGCCAGAGCTTCAAAAACCACCTCCCTTCACTGTGCCCCCAGCAGCCCAAGCCCTGTCAGACAGAGGGGCGTCCTCAGGGGCAGTGCGGCGCTGCTCCCAAGCTGGGGGCTGCTCCCTGGTGACCTCAGCAGATGGCTGGGCCCCAGCGTTCTCCCTGCCACCCCAGCCAGAGGCCGTGAGGCTTTCGGGAAACCCGGTGGGCACGGGCCGCTCTGAGCACCAGGTCCCCCCCAACACTGCACATTCACAGCTTCAGTTCCTCACCCAGGCGGGAAGAAGCGGAGCGGGATGGGAATCCAGGCTCTGGTCTCACCAGGACCCCAAGAAAGCCTGGGGAGGTAACGGGCTGATCCCTGCAGCCCTATCACAGCCGAGGGGCCCGCGTGGCCTCCTGGCCCTCACTCCCCAAGCACAGGGTCCGAGAATTCTCTTCCAGAGCGCACCAGCCACCTCCTGCTAAAGGCAACGCCTCCCACCCACAGTCAGTGACTTCTCGGGTCTCTGTGAGGAGGCAGCTCCACTTCTGCATCTCCAGCTGGGGGCGGCGGGGGTCCTGCTCTGACCGCTCGTGCACACCCCTCTAGAGCAGCGATGCTTGCAAATCCCAGCCTGCGCAGCCTGACCCGAGCTGCCACGGAAGACCGTCCACTCCCGAGGCATGAGGAGGAGATTGGCCAGAGAGGCCCGGGGACCGCCCGAGGCCGCAGTGGAGGTCCCCTACACCTGGACGGACGCGGCCCTCCAGGCTGGGTGACTCCTCCAAGGAGGACCTCTCTGCCCGAGCCGGGCGGCCCGCTCCACACCCGCGGGATCTGTCCTCCGGGCTTCTGGGACTGCAGCTGGCATCCACAGCAAAGCCACAGTGACAGAGCCGGGAAGAGGCCCAGCCTTGGCCTGGCAGTGAAAGCGCCCACCCCCCACAGCCAGGTGGTCGGTGAGTAACCACCCCGTCACCATGACTCATGCGTGTCTCCGGAGCGGCGGTCACCATGAGCCGCTCGCACCGGAAGACCTGGGGATCGTTGCAGCCAGCCCCCACATCTGGGAGAGGGAGGCCAAACCGGACGGGGCCTGCCCAACACCGAGGCCCAGCCTTGCCCTGGCTCAGGACCTTGGCCGGGCCCCCAGACCAGCTGACCGGGCACCGCAGGCCCTCTGGCCTGCGGCCCCCACCTGCCTTCCCTTGGGCCCTCGCTGACCCCACGGCCCTGGGAACTCCTGCTCTGACAACAGAAGGCAGGGCTGGCCAGAGCCGCCTCGCACGGGCCCGGCGGGGGCACAGGGCCTTCCGGGCCAGCACACCCGTCCAACCCGATCAGTGGCAGGGGCCCAGGCATGTGCATCTGGGACACACCGAGCACGGACCGCAGCTCGGGTCAGGGACCTGGGAGAGAGCCCAGATGAAAGGGACTGGATCAACTATCTGCCAGTGTTTGGGTCCCAGCAACGCGATGTCTTCTGGAAAGTTCTCTGGAGCAGAAAGGAGCGTCCGCCGGGGGCCCCTGCTGACCCTGGCTTGCCCAGAGCCCTCAGGTCCAACTGTTTCAGCATTCTTGGGGTACGGCCATGCGCTGACCATTGACCTCAAAGCTCTCGAACCGCTTTTGCACTGGCCGCCTCACCTGCGCTGGGGTATCGGCTCACAGCTCCCCAGAGCTCACACACAAGGTTCCTTTTGCCTCTTGGTTGCTCCCCGCTCCCCTGACCCCTTCCAAGCCCAGCCAGCCCTGTGCTCCCCACACAGGGCAGAGAAAGCCTCAGATGCCCGGCCCCTCCCACTGCACAGAATGGCTGAGTTAGTCTCTGCCATCAGCACTGGTGCCTGCGGGGTGAAAAGCAGGCTGGGCTGGGTTGGGGGGACCGGCGCTGCCCACCCCAGACCCACAGTGGCCCCGGAGAGCTGCTGCTGTAGATTTTCCACTGGCCATGCAGAAGAGCTCTGCATGGGCGCCACGGTGCCTGAGGGCCACCAGGGAGATGGGGGTCTCCCGGGGCATACTGGCACCACCGGCCCAGCGCCCCTGCTGCCGTGGGGCCCACTCTCAGCAACTTCCCACCCCCTTGCCCATCTCCTTGCAGATTCTTGCTCCAACCAGCGCCCAGCACTGCTGGTCTCCCACCCCTGACACCTCCCATGCTCGCCAGACCTCAGCCAGCTGGCTCCAACGGGGACTTCTGAACAGAGTAGCTGCGATGGAGGCTCGAGCCTGAGCCGGGGAACTGGGGAGGGGGCCTCCGGCTCCTCCTCCGACTCAGGACTGGAGGCTGCGATCCAACGTGGATCCGCACCCGCCCAGGGGACACCAGAAGCAGGACTCTGGGCGTTTTCCTCACTTGAGTTCCCCAAGTCAGGTGGTCCTCAGGCGTCCCCGCCAGGCCCCTGAGCCCTGCCCCAGGCGGCCTGCCCGCCCTCAGGCGATGTCTCCACAGCCAGGGCTGCCCGCGGGCCTGGGGCGCTCTCCGCGCCTGGACCTTGTAATTACGTCCCACAGCCCGGGAAACCGCGGGCCTCGCAGCATCTGGCTGCGGTTGCGAACTTTTGTTTCAAGATGCGCGACTATTTATAGAAGGAAAACTGGTAGGATAGTAATTTCCTAGGAGCTGGAAGAGAAATTGGCTGCGTCTCTATTAAAAGGGGGTGGGGGCGCGGCGATTTATTAGGACTGCGGCCCGCGCGGGAGGAGGGGGTGGTGCCAGGAACGGGAAGACAGCGGCTGCCCCCTCTAGCCCCGTTAGGCGACCCCGGACGTGGCCCGCGTGTAAAGGAGGGGGGGAGGGGAGGAGAGCGGGGAGGGAGAGCAGGCTCTGAGGTTTAATCAGTAGCATCCAGCTTAAATTCCCTCAAAAGGCGGTTCCATAAATCAAACTTCTTTTTAAATCGGAGGCCAGAGCATATGAGTCCCATTAGGAATCGGGAGAAGCCACCGCTGCGTGGACGCGCCCCCTTGCTCGCTGGGCTGAGCAGAGCCCTGCCCCGGAGCTGCCCAAAGCCGGGGGAGAGCTGCTGGGCCCGAGGCACGCGCGCCGCCCTAGTTCCACACAGTTTTACTGTGGACACCTGGGTGCACCTCGCCTCTGGAGCGCACTGCGCTGCCCTCTGTGCCCAGGTGAGGAGTCGGCCTGGAGCGGGGTTCCCGACGCCCAGCGGGCCAGGAAGGCTCAAGGGAGGTTTTGTGCGCTGTCTGGTGGGGCGCAGCGTGCACGTGTGCGCCAGTGAGCAGGACCGCCGGTGCCTGTGTGCCTCTAGCGTGTGCCACGGCCGCACGGCAGGGTGGGTGTATATAGGGGGCACCCCGCTGATCCAGTCTTGCCCCCGTGCCACCCTGGAGCTCCGAGGCCCTGACCCTCTCAGCGCTCTACCCAGTCAGCAGGGCCTGGTGCAGATCACCCTTTCTCTGACCCCAAGGCCGGGGCTTCTCCCTGCCACAGCTACCCCCCAAGTCCTCCACCTTGGCGGCTTAGGCCAGCGAAAAGACCCACAAAGTCCCCCGCTCCCGTGCGCGGCACGCCCGGCGCCCCGCCCAGGGACCTCAGTGCCGCGTTCCCAGCCCGCCCCGCTCCAGCACCGCAGACCGAGGAGAGGTGCCCCGCCGCCCACCCCGCTGCGGCCCGCCGCACTCACAGGTAGCTGCCGCTGGACAGAATGAGAAAGATCTGCGGGCAATAGACGGAGAGGAGAGCGCGGCGCGGCGTCAGCAGGAGCATGGTGGGCCGGCGCTCCGGCGGGGCAGGGCAGGCCCCGCGGGCAGGGCGCCTGGGCCAGCTGAGGCCGGGGGCTCCGCGGCCCTCCCGGAGGTAGGGCGGCGGCACCCGGCGCTAGGGACCCAGGCGCGCGGGCCCCGGCGCAGCGGTCGCCTGGACCCCGCCACCAGAGCCTCGCATCGCGCTGCGGCGGGAGCTGGGGAGTGGAGCGCAGGTCCGGGGCGCGGGCAGGGGGCCGCGTGGGCGCCTCGGCCGACGTCTGGCTCTCCGTCCGTCGATCGGTTGGAACCGGCTCTGTCGCTCGCTCTGGCTCACGTCTCCAAGTCTCCCGAGGCGCGCAGCTGCCATTGGACGGGCCGCCCCTACATCCGCCTCCTCCGCGGGCGGGTTTTTTAAAGGGGAGGCTGACCAGAGCGTGCGGCGGGAGCCGCCCCCAGGACTTGCCCAAACTGCCTTGGCACGAGCCCCTACCCCCACTTCAGCGAGCCACCCGACTCCGGCCTGCTCTGGAGAGTGCACCTGGGAGGAGGCAACGCGCGGCAAAGGCGCGGGGGCGTGCGCCCTTCTGGGGGGGTGCGCGGGGCAGTGCGTGCCCCCGTGTGAACGCATGTGCCTGCGCGTGCCTGTGTTTGCCCGTGTGTGCCTGCGGAATCCGGGGCGCGTCTGCGAGGGCGCAGATGTGTGCGCACAGATGCACGGGGTGTGCTGTGCCTCTGCTCCGCGCGCTCCAGCGTTTGGTGAGAATGGCTGTGGGTCTCAAAGATTCCCGGCGTCCTACCAGGAAGGGCTCACCTGTGCTCATGCGCACTGACTTTTTTGTTGTTTTTTCAGAGACCTGCTTCTGCTCTTTGGCGAGGATGGCAGAGGGGAGGCACTCTAAACAGGTGCACAGAGGCCCCCCGCTCTGACTTCTTCATCTCACTTTTTTGCTCTCCTTTGAGAGCTTGGTTGTGGGGAGGGGGGAATTCACCAGCACACGCTTTTCTGAACAATCTTCCTTCTTCAGAGATCTTTAGAAGCCTGGACTCCACCTCATTGTCTGCCTGGCATGGGTACACACGCGTGTCCCTCTGGATGCAGTGTAGACCCGGGATGCAGTGTAGACCCAGAAAGCTGAGGCGAACCACGAAGCAGGGAAGAGGATAAGAAATGGGCGGTCTGTGCATGGCCAGTGGACCTCCCGGCTTCTAGTTGGGACTGGAGACCACCCCCAGCGTCCTGGAGGAGGGAGGGCCTGCCCCACCTTCGCCCCTCTGGATTTGATCCAGGCTCTTGGGCTCCACCTTGTCCCCACCCCCTGCCCCCCAGCTGCAAGGGCGAGAGACAGCCCTGGGGCTGGGCTGGTCCTGGGACTTCATGCACCCAGTTCCAGTGGACAGAGGGTTCCCAGAATGTCCAGTCGGCTCCTGCTGCCTCGGAGCGGCCTCCCCCAGAGCGGGCTCATGGAGGCGGCTCAGTTCCAAACTGAGGAACTGGGGTTGGTTTTGAAATGGCTCAAAATCCGAAGCACCTCTGCTCCTGGGGCCCTGAGCCCCGGAGGGATTTCGAGGGCTGAGTGGTCCCTTCCTGATTGTCCTGGGGGGGCTATTTGCACCCAGGCCCAGGGCACAAATAGAGTGTGTGTGTGCACAGATGGTAATGGGGGCTCCGACAGACATCCCTAAAGATCTGCACACAGGTGTGGGCTGGGGGCTGTGGTCACAGCCTACCCCGCAATGCACACGGCCTCTGACATGGGTTGGAACTTTCATGGCCTTAAAATCTCAGCTGCTGGGATTACGGGGTCCTGGCACCCACTGTTTGGAGGCGCCCCCACGGTGTCTGCAGCTCCTGCTGTGATATTGTGTTCATTAACACTAAGAAAGGCTTGACCAGTGAGCACAGGTATTTGCTGGGACAACTCCCCCAGCCTCAGGGTCAAGATGGCCAGGACTAAATTCATGCACCACTCACTGAAGGAGTGCTCTGTGACCTCATTTTCAGATGAGGGAAGGAGGATGGCTGGTGACAGGACTCGCCCAAGCCCCCAGTAACAAGTGGGGGTCAGACAGACCAGCCTCCAAATTTCATGCTTAAGAAACTGGGCTCCCAGGTCATTTAGCCCATAGATCACATCGGGGCCCAGGTGTCCCCCTCTTTCTTGCCTCTGCAGCCAAGACAGCTGTGAGCCCCCCCCCCTCCCGCCCCAGGAAATGGAGAGCAAGTGTTTTAGAGGACACCCAGGGGGAGGATTCCTTCTTCCACCAGGTCCTCCATGGGGCTTAAAGGCAGAGCCCGGGGCCACCACCTGGCGCTCACCTACTCACAGGCGGAGCACACAGGCTGGGTCCCAGTCCCTGGGTTCCCTCTACTCAGACACGGGCCACCATCCTGTTCAGGACAGCAGGACTGGGTGCCAGTTACAGTAGTGGGGGAGGGGGTGGAGGGAGAGTCAGAGGGAGAGGACAACCCACCCAGGGTCGGGTGGAGTCCTGGGACAGCTTGGAGGACAGCAGGCTTTAGATGAGGGGAGATGGGCTGGGAGGCTAGAATTCACCCAAGCCACCGGGATGGGGTGGAGTGGGGTGGGGCGCGGGTGGCTGATTCAGACAGCCCAGGCCCCAGACCCCAACCTCCTTTTGGGCAGACTTCAGCTGCTGTCACTGCTGCCTGGAATGGGGGATGGGGCGTTCTTCCCACGGGGCGGGGAGGGGGGGTGGTAGAAAGGGTGGTTGGTGGTGGCCGCCAGGGCCAGCTCTAGTCCCAGCTCTGCCACTTACTCCTGTGGTCAAGTGACTGCCACCCTTGGTCTGTTTCCTAATCCTTGAAACTAGATGCATAAGAGCACTTAACTCCAGGGTTGCCGGAAGGGGACCAGGCTTCTCTGCTGAGAACCAGGTCACAGAAAGGGAGTCTCAGGAAGGTTGCCCGTGACTTTGGAGGCTCAGGGAGTGACTGCTGGGACTTCGGGAGAGTCCAGAAAACGATGCCTCTTCCCACCCCGCCCCCACTGCCAGCCAACTCTGGGCAGGCACTCACCCCCATAAACAAACACCCAGGGACACAGCCTACACTCAGACCCACAATAAACAGAGCCACCAGCGGCTGCAGACACGCCTGCCCAGGCCCGCAGCGCTGAGGTTGGATGGAGCTTCCCCGGGGCCTCCCCAGCCTCCAGCCTCAGTGCACCGGCACTCGGCCTGTTTCTCCATCTCTGAAGTGGCAGAGGGGTCCATGGACGGAGGGGCGATGGATGAGGCCATTCTCAGGTCTGGGGAAACTGCATCTCCACCTTCGGCACCGGCCCCGAGCCCTCCCTCCCGGCTGAGCCCCGGCTTTACTGGTCCTGCCTGAAGGCCACTGGTGGCGCATAGTAGGCGCCCGGCTTGCAGCTGGGACCTTGGCTGTAGGGTGCCGGAGGAGGTACACTGCACCCTCTCACCGTCACACTGCCCCCCCCCACCCCCCTTCCAGGGAGGCCGAGACAGATTCTGTCTAAAGGAGATCGTAGCTCAGCAGGTAAGGACTCGGCTGGGTTCAGGAATGTGGAAATACGACTCGGAGAAGCTACTGCAGCGAGCAGCGAGCACGGCCCGGCGCCCGCCCGCCCGCCCGCCGGGCCGCGCCAGGGGGAGAGCCGCAGAGGGGGCCAAGCCGAGGGCCCCGGCGGGCGGAGGCGCGGGGCCCGGACCCAGCCCGAGGCAGCCGGGCCGGCCGCGCGGCCCATCCCGAGCCAGCCAGACGAGTTGTCAAGGCAATTTCAACACGTCCGGGTGATGGATAGAGACGAAGGGCCGCGGCGGGTGCCCCGGGCTGCGCGCTCGCCGCCGGGGTGCGCGCCCCACGCCCGCTGGGGCCTCCTTGGCCGCCGGACGCCCCCTGCCCCCCACCCAGGCGCGCCCTCCAGGCGGCGAGCGCTCGGCCCGGGCTCGGCGCCCAGCGCAGCCCGGGGGAGAGAAGGCGCGTCCCACCCCCGAGGCCTGGAGCCCAAACAGGTGAAAGCACGCGCCGCGCCGGGCGCGCTCGCCGCTACCCGCCAGCCTGTCCGCGGAGGCCGCGCGCCGGGCTCTCCCTTCTCCAGCCCTCGGTCCAGTGCCCCTCGGGAGTACCGGCTGTCAGGGGGCTCGACTGCGACTCTGCCCAGTGGGGCGAGGGTCCGACACACAAGTCGGTTCCAGATCCCCGAGTCGCCCTGCCCCCTCCAGTCCCCGTCCCCGTCCCCGAGGGGATCCGCTGGAGGCGGTTCCTCCCGGGGGGCAGCCTCGACCCTGAGCAGCAGCCCCAGCCCACGGGGATACTCACCCGAGCTTCACGTACAGGACGCCAAAGCAGAGAAACACGTAGAAAATCCACTTGCGAAAGTTTCTGTGCATGATCCAGGGAGGGGGGCTGCGCCATAGACAGCGGCGACCGGAGGGGACGCGCGGGCCGCGCAGGGAACGGCAGGGGCAGGGGGCGTCGGCGGACTGCTCTCAGCCCGCGCTGCGGCTCAGGCGGCCGGCGACGCGCGGACACTCAGCGCGCGCTGCCACCATGGTGAGCCGGGGCCGCCGCCGCCGCGTGCGCTGGGGGAGTGACCCGAGCCTCTGGGGCCGCGACCTCCGAGCCGGCGAAGCGACCGCCCGGCCCTCTGAGCGCAGAGCGGGCGGCGGCCGAGCGCGGCTGGCGGGCGGTCTCTGCCTCCACTGGGCGCAGCTGCCTGGGGCCGCGTGCGCCTCGCCGAGCGCTGCGGCGGCCAATGTGTCCGCACTTGTCGGCCTCCCCAGGTGATCGCGGCCCCGGCAAGCGAGCCGCCAGCAGGCGAGCGCGCCCCAGGTAGGAGGATCCGCCTCCCGCCCGCCCTCCTCGCTCGCGCGCTCTCTCCCTCGCTCCCCGGCTCTCCCCTCCCTTTTCTCCTCCCTCCCCCGTGACACACAAACGCATCCACCCCCCGGAACCCCCTCCCCACCGTCCTCCCGGGACTGGGCGGGGGGAGGAGGAATGGATGCGGGTGGGGGGGTACGGGGGAGGGTGCGGCTCGAAGAAACACCTGCGGAAGGCAGCTCTCCTCTGCGCCCGCGGGGGTGGAGGTGGGGGCCCGGGAACCGGGAACCGGGAACCACGAAGCACAGGTACAGGTCTTAGTGGTCACTTGGCTTCCAGTTTCGTGTGGGGAGCGGGGCGGAGACCACCCACCCCCACTGCCTTTCTGGGCAAACTTCCTCTCCCCCACCCATCTTCCACAGGGTCGTCCTGGCCACACCTTCATGCAGGCCAGGAAGCCTGCCTCACCCCACACGGCCATTGTCCCCCCTCCCCCAGCCCCCAGGATCCCCCACCTGTCCGCGCTGCGGCCAGCTAGGGTAACTCGGTGGGGACTAGGAAGGGACAGACAGACCTGACCAGGTTCAGGGAATGTCTCTGATGACCTCCCGGAGAAACTATTTGGCTAAGCACCGTGACAGGGACTGATGAGCACGTTAAGGGGGCTCCCCCGGTTTGGGGGTGGGGCTCTCTTCCTGCAGGGGTTCCCTGCTTCCCCTCCCCAGCCCCTGGGAGTGCGGAAGTCCCTGTGGCCTCCTCTGCACCCAGTGCGGGGTCAGAACTTCCCGGGTGCCTGCCCTCCAAACCCCACCTGGCCTCACCGTCGTCTGGGGCAGGGTGCGGGGCCCAAGACCCCGCTGCGGCCCTCCCAGAGTCTAACCACTGTCCAGGTCAGGCTTCTCCCCTGCCCTGCGGTTCACACCGCTGGCCGCTGCCCCACACGTCACTCTTGGTCAGATGGATGAAGTGGGGAGCACTCAGTCCCATGGACCAGCCTGGACCAGACTCGCCACCCGGTGGGAGCTCCAGGGAGCAGGTGGGGCAGAGGTGTTGACAGCAGCCATGGTGGTCTCAGCTAGCCAAGACCAAGCAGGGACCTCCAGCTCAAAGCCTACCGGCCCCTGCCCCCCAGTCCTGCAGTCCTGTTGCTCTCCTGCCTCTCATCCCCTCTTAATCTTTCCAAATCCCCTGAACCCTTGCCATGACCCTGGTGTGGGCCACTCCTGGCCCCTGGATCAGAGGGGGTGGGTGGGGAGGGTTCCCAGATAACAGGGCCTTGAGATCATCACAGGCAGGGAAATGGAGGCACAGATGGTCGAAAGACAAGAGCAGCCTCACCCCGCGTGCCCCGATGTCACCCTGTTTCACGGGACGCGAAGCTCACGTCTGCTAGCAGGCGGGTCAGTCAGGGGCTGGAGCCGGCCAGCTGGGGTGTGAGCCCAGGAGGCGCTCGGGCAGCGGGCAGATGCTGCCACCTAGCGGCGACGCGGAGGGACGCTCGGACCACGGGCGCGCTGGGGCTGGGATTGCGAGCCCGGAGTCCCCAGGGGCTGCCCCGGGGAGGTGTCCCCGACCCCCCCAGAGTCTGGAGGCCACCCCGTCCCCACTGCCCCAGTCTCATGGCGGGAATGGTCTGGAGCTGTGGGGCTGTGATGATCCCCTCCGGGCTCCTGGCCTCGGCTCCGCCCCAGACCCGCGACTGCACGGACCCCCGCGGCCCACCAGCCCACTCCTGGCCCGAGGTCGTGTCGGCTCCTGGACCAGTCCCGTGGGGTGGAGCCGAGAGAGGAGCGGGTTACTGGAGGCGGGCGGGACACCTGGGTTCGTCCACTGATAGCCTGCCTCAGTTTCCCGCGGAGGACGGGCCGCGGAGCTGGGCCTTCCCGGAACCAGAGGGACAGCGGCGCGGCGTCGTGCTGCCCTCTGCCGGCCATGGCCGGGCAGGCAGCGCCGGGAGAAAGGTTTGGCTGAGCAGGTGTTGCGGCCCCTTGCGACCCCTTCCAGCCCTCCACTGAGTCTGGCCTTCCTTCTGCGACATCTCCCGGGGGTCTCCGAACCGCTCCAAGGTCGGGGAAATCTGGGATGGGAAGGGATCTGGAACGCGCTTGAACACCAGCACGTGCAGAAGGAGCTGGGCAGCGGGGCCGCCGTTGCATCCAGCCGGCTGCCAGCACCCATCCCGGCCTCGGGGATCTGCCTGGTGGCGGCAGGGCCTGGTGGGGGTGGGATCCTCCGTCCCTCAGTGGGATGACAGCTCCAGTCATCCTGAAGATAATGGTGGCCAGTGTCTGGCTCCCAGGGTCCCCCATTTATTTGGTGTCGGGGGGAGGATTGAACTTCTGCAAGGGAATGGGGCTTTGGTTTCCAATCAAAATGGGGCCTGCCCAAACCTGTCAGGGCACCTGGGGACTCCAGAGGGGCCCCAGACCACCGTGGGGCTGAGTGGGATCCACCTCTTCTCACGGTGTGCTCTGCAGCAGGGCTGTCCCCTCTCTTCCTGGCCGCCTCATCTCCACGTGGGACACAAATGGCACCGACACCCCATGGATGTCTGACACTTGAATAAGTTAACCGACCTGGGAGCGGTCACATGGGGATGCACTTTGTGTGGGAGACGGAAAGGCCTGACTGCCTTAAGTGGCGGGGTGGACACAGAGATCCCCAGACGAGTGCCTGGGACCTCATGGAGTGGAGGGTTGGCAGTAACGCATCCACATCTTGCAGCTTCTGGGAACCCCCAGATCAGCGGGGTGGGGGAGGACAGACTGGCTAGAGGCTGGAGGTCAGGGGGCAGGAAGAAGGTGCCCGCCGATGGCACTGGGCACTGGAGGAGTGAGGTACATGAGGGTCTGGAAAGGCAGGGATGCAGGGAGCAGAAGGCTCAATGGCCTCCCAGGGTGTCTCGCCTTCATCTCAGGAGCTGTGACACTCAGGAGGCATCATTCCCATTATGGTTTGTGGCAAAAGGTGATTAAGGTCACTAATCAGTGGACATTGAAGTGTCAACAGGCGACTATCCCAGTGGGCCTGGCCCAATCACATCACACACCCCTTTAAAAGCAAAGGGCTAAAGAGAGAATTGCAGCTGCGTGAAGGATTTGCTGTCCTATGGTAGCTGTGAAGGTGGAGGGGACCTCACGGTGATGAATTCCGGTGACCTCTAGAAGCTGAGAGGCTGTTGGCCAGAGATCCACCCTGCATCCAACAGGACTAGACCCCTGCCACGAGGCCCAAGAAAACTGGGCAAAGACTCTTCCCAGAGCCTCCAGATGAGACCCAGCCATGTCCCTACCTTGATTTCTGCTGTGAGACCAGGAGGACAGGACCCAGCCACGTGGCGCTGGACTCTGGCCCACAGAGCTGTGAGGTAGCTGATGAAGGTTGTCAGAAGCTGCTAGGCTGGTGCGACCTCCCGCACAGCAATGGAAAACCGTGCAGTTGCCTGGGCCCCGGAGAGAGGGTAGAGGAGACAGATGGACTCCAAGGCTGGAGCGATGCGAGGGACAGCTGCTGGGGTAGGGGGTGCTGGCGTGGAGCAGAAGGTGAGCCCCCTGACACAGGCCCGCGTGCTGGCGGAGGGCCACAGACTTGCCTTCACGGACACAGGAGCTATTGAAGGCTTTCGAGGGAGGGAAGGCCCCCTCTGGCCCCTGGATGGCGTACCCCAAGCCTGCCTGAGCAGCCAGCTCCTAAGATCCCCCGACCTCCTTTCTACTTCTCCTTCTCCTTCTCCCTCCGTCACCTGGTGGCAGGAGGGAGCATTTCGAGAAAAGCCCCTTTAGGACAGATGTGTGAATAGTTGAAATTCTGAGCTCACACTCCAGATCCTATCCACATCCAAGGGTTTCTGTGTCCCCTGGGGTGCTCAGCCCCTGTCCAGGGCATGCAGGGCCCTGTGGGGAGAGACCCCCAGGTGTGGGCAGAGCACACTCTGTGAGCAGGAGCTGCAGTCCCCTGGTGGAAGAGTCTCAGCCAGAGCCTGCAAGAGCCTTCCGGGGCCTGCCGGCCACCCTCCATGTGTTGGCGGGGTCCCCCCAGGAAGGACAGACAAGCACCAGCTCCTGGGGGATGAGGAGCCTCAAAGACAAGTCCCGGAAACTGTGAGAACCCACGGGGCGCCCAGGGTCCCAGAGGACAGGAGTGAGCACCTGAAGCCCCAAAATCAAATACGCAGGCCACTCTCTGACCTCTGACCTCCAAGGAGCTGTGAATCCAGGAGGCAGGCCTCTGATGGGGGGGCTCCGGGCCACCTTGACGAAGAACCTGCGGTTTGGCTCAAAGGCGCCAAGATAGGTTGGCTCTGCAGAGGGAAGGACGGAGTCGTCCCCTTTATAGCACTTCACTCTTGTCACCTCCATTTGAAACAATTGGCCTGACAGAGGCACAGAGGACCCATCAATCACTGTTGAACTGTGACCTCGGAGAACATTGACCTTCACTGTGTCCACCACCAAGAGGGAGGGCGCGTGTCACAGCGGCCACGTGCTTCCCTGACCGGTACAGGCCTCCTCACCTGCTGACACCCCCAGAATGGTGCTGAACTCAGGGACCCCACCGTTCAGGCTGAGGCTGGGGAGACGTGGCCCCAGCACCCAGTCTTCAGACTTCCCTCTCTCTGTGTCTCCCTGAGTCTCCCGAGCGGCCCACTAAGGCACCTGCTGAAAGAAAGAAAATGAATGCTACGCAGAGCAAGGCAGGCTTGTGACATGGGCTCAGCGACTTGCTTTCTGCTGGCTGCTGGTTAGTCAGAGGTGTCCACCCTTTGTGCCCCAAAGACCAGCGTCTATTGCTAGACACAAAGGGGAGCAGTCTTCTCTAGCTTGTGACCTCCCAACCGTTTACAATCCCAGGGCAGATGGGAAGGATGGGAGCAGAGTAATGTTCTCGCCAAGAACCGGAGACGGAAGAGAGCAGAAGCCCCGCTCCTGCAGGAAGGTCATGTGGGCTGGTGCAGGTGCAGGAAAAATAGACCTGACCTGAGACTTTGGGGCCAGAGCGAAAGAGAGGGAGCTGGTGTGGGGAGGGCATTTGGGCACATGGGGAGCAAGTGGTGGGAGAGGGAATCTAGCCACTGCCTGAGGATAGTGCCACCCAGAGGAACGCCACAGGGAGGGTCTCTGTTAGGGCCACCGACTGTCTTGGCTTGTCCATGGATAAGCCTTTCAGTTCTGAAACCAGAATCCCGAGCCAACTGGATCAGACCAGTCGCTTTGAGCCAGCGCGTTGCCACAAATTCCCAGAGGAAGGGAGTCTTCCCATAGCCAGGACTTTGCACTCTGCAAACTTTCCCTCCCTCACTTCAAAGACCTAGGACATCAGAAGTCCCACATGACAGAGGCATCCATCTCAGGCCACGGAGGGTCTGCAGACTGTACCGAGACAAGGAAGTCCCACGTCACGCTGGAGTGAAGACAGCTGTGAGACTGTCTCCACGGCATGCGTGCCGCCATGTTCAGGAGGTGGTCAAAGCCGTATTTCGAGGTAAATGCACTGCTTTCATCGCCAAGAGGTGAGGTGAAGATGTAACCCCCAGAATTGAAGCTAAGAATTTTGATAAGTAACACATTAGTCTAAGAGTCAGCAAATAGCAGTGACTATTTCCCATGGTCTCTGTCCCAGTCTTCTTTGATGTATTTGTTTTTTACAACTCTTAATCAGTGTAAAACCTGTTCTTAGCTCAGAGATGTGGTCCTGGGCCATAGCTTGTTGATCCTACATTAGTTAAGACAGTTCTTGGTGAGCCCTGGTGGAGGAGCAGTTGGGTCTGCCTGCTCTGGCTGACTCAGTCCACATACAACCTAAGGATCTGGGTTTGTGTCCCTGGGGCAGGGCTGAGAGGGGAAAAAACCAAGATGAACAAAATTATATAAAGTGCTCCTCCTGCCTGCCTGCCTAGTCACCTTCATTCCTGCTGCAACTTTTCTTTAAAACAAAGACCTTTCTTACTGCAAAGAATAGAAGCTGAGCGGTAAGCAATAAAGGGGGACAACTGATTCACAGAACTTAGGGTCCACGGGAGGGTTGGCTTCAGGCACAGCTGGATCCAGGACTCGACGTCACCTGTGGTCTCTGCCTTCCTGTCTGCTCTACTTACAGAGGCAGCCTTGTCTCAGCCAGCTCCAGGCTTCTTTTTTGCAGCTGACACCCTGGAAGAAGAGAGCTGCCCTTACCAGCAACGTGCCAGGACTGGTGGCATTGCCTTGGATTGTCCAGGGACGTGAGGGTGGGTCGAGTGGCGAAACTAATGCTCCCACGTTCCACCCGAGGGTCAAAAATGAAAGGCCACAGGGTCGTCAGCAAGAATGACCCAGAAAAAGCACTGAGTAAAATTCGAGACTTGCTCCCGACTTGAAAAACAACGATAAAAGCATAGAAAGCTCTAACCAGAGGCTGCTTCGCTGGCAGGACAGGACTCACCCAGACTGTATCGTCTTCCCCTTGCTTGCTCCCCAAGGCTTTCGGGACCCTTGGCCTTCTGGGCTCCTGACGTGTGCCCCGAATGCCATCCAGCCAACACAGTGACCAGTGGTCCACCGTGTGGTCCCACCTCTGAGCCTTTCCATGCTGCTCCCACCTGGAATGTCTTTCCTTCTTCCCACCACCACGAAAGCCCACTCTGACCACGGACTTCTGACCCTGAGGCTGGGGCAGGCCGTGAAGGGCGTGGAAAACCAGGCCAAGGTAGCTTGACCTAGGTAAGGGTCACGTGCCATGCTCTGGGCTGTCTGAGCGCACTGGTTCCTCCACGGTGGCCCCATGGACATTGGCCCCTGGGGTCGTGTCTCTCCCTGCAGGACGTGCAGAAAGGTCCCTGGCCCCCGCCCCCAGACCCACACAGCCCAGTCCTAGTGGTGACAAACCACGTGCTTCCAGAGGTTGCTGAGTGTCCCCAGCTGAGGACCACAGGTCTCAGTGACACACCCATTGTGGGACATGCTCTCACTCTGCTCGCATCCTGACAGGCCCCCCAGGCCTTTGGGTCCAAGGCTCCTGGTCTTGAGGGTGTGGCCCTGGCTCCTTAGCTCAGCGCAGGACCCCTTGCTGTCAGGGCCAGTCCCTACGCTGACCTGCTGGGCCATCCAGGGCCATGTGGCCCACATGTGTCTCTTCCTCCAACTCCCCGCCACGACCCCGTTCGGATTGCGTTTGACTGCACACCGCAGCGCCGCAGTGCGGTGCTCAGCAGGTGACTGCCTGCTTTTCTCCCCATAAAAGAAACGGGGTGTAGGAAGATTCAGGCTCTGCAGAGGCCACACACGTCCTCGGGGATGGCTCCAGACAGCTCGTTGCTCTGCCTTCCTACATGTGTGTCCCTTCACCTCCGAGTCCAAGAGGGCTGCCAGGCTCCCCCGGCTCAGCTGCCTGCCAGGAGGCTGGAGGGAAGAGGCTGGAAGTCAGCATGGCCCACCCTCCGTCGTCCACAAACTCCATGTGTTTCTCATTGGCCTAAACTTGGTCACGTGACCACCCCTAGCTGCAAAGGAGGCTTTGCAATAGCGTCTCTTCACCAAGCAGCACTAGACCCAGTGAAGTGGGGGTTCCGCTCCCGAGCAGGAGGCGGAGGTGGAACTTGGGCACACAAGCCCCGACGTCCACAGCCTGTGTCCTGCTGAGATGTCCCTGTGCGGGGTTCTCCAGCCTGTGGCTGGGTCCAGAAAGTGTGCTGAAGGGGTGAAAGGGCAGGGGGAACCCCCCGCCTCGCCCTACAAGGGCTAGTCTGGTCCCAGTGCCCAGTTGGGGCTCGGGGGGGCACGCGGTGCAGGGAGGAAGGGTCATTGTCAGATGCGAACGCTTGTGTCTTCCTGTCACTCGGCACCTCCGTGGAACTCATGCATTTTTCATACCTCTTCAGCCAGGTGGCTCTTTAGAAGACAGGCCCGAGTCACTGCTTTCCCAGCCCCTTGGAGAGCGACTAGCCAGCCCCCCGGGGGAGTGGGCAGCTCAGGTCTGAAGCAGGGACTCGTTCTCAAGATGCTGAATTAACCAAAGTGTAATTGCATCTGAAGCTGGAACCACTTGATCTCCTACAAGTAATGGGCTGTTTGTTCTCTTTCTTGGACACCGAAAGCCACCGGACCAGGGCCGGCAACTCAGTGCAGCAGCACCTGGGCATACGCATTCTTCCCACAGCCCACCTGACCCGTGAACAACAAAGCCATTGACTGGTCAGAGTGTCTGCTCAGCGCCCTTTGCTTTAAATGTGGGAGAGTCACCCAGGGGCCAGACAAGGGCCCCTACCCAAGCCTGATGGCCAGCACCCCAGGCCTCGGAGCTCTTCATGCCAGGGTTCAGCCCTCAGCTCCATATCCACCCACGAGCAAGGTCCTGGCCTGTGTGCACAGCTTCCTGGACTGATAGCCCCAGGCAGGGCCCTGGGGTGGCGGGCACCCTGACCCGGCAGCTCAGCCCCCACTTGGCGGACAGGTTAGCACATATTCCATTGTGACCAGGCTGTCTCAGCTTAGCAATATCTCCTAGCACCTGTCAGGGCTTGAATTTCTGTCCCGGTTTCAATTCCAGTTTGCTAAAATTTCCTTTCTCCTGTCTAAAATCGTAAGGGTTTCTCAGACACATTCATATCGGAACGTTGGTGGTTATCAGAGAGCAAATTTAATGTTAACTAAGATAAAGTTTGACTTTTTTTTAAAGGAAATGTACAGGCAGCAAGAGAGAGGAGGAGGAAGAAGCACTTGATTTATTTTATTGAGGTGTTCATCTCGGCTGTTCTCTTCTGGTCCCGGGAGACGCGAACCTGGGTCCTTGGGATGTACGTGGATGGCATCGGCGGACTTCACTGCCAAGCCACCAGGGGGCGCCAAAGTTCTACTTTCAAAGATCTGGGTGATGGGGGCTTGGCGTTATGCCAGGGCATCGTGTGTGTGTGTGTGTGTGTGTGTGTGTGTGTGTGTGTGTGTGTGTGTGTGTGTGTGTGTGTGTGTGCGCGCGCGCGCCCGGTGACAGACGGCACCCGGCAGCACCTGCTCACCCGTCACGCATGGCTCACGCGTGGGGCTGCCTGCTTTCACGCATTTCTGAACTGCAGCAAAGATTTTGGAGCCTGTGTTTCTTAATTCTAATTGACTGTAGCAAAGCCGAAGAGAAGACGTATGTCCACCAAAAACACAAACAAATGACCCTTCTTTATAAGAGCTGCTGCGGACAGGTTGCAGTGTGGTCGCTGGCGGGCAGAGCGCCCCACGGAGCCCACTTATGTCTCCCAGACACGGGGCAACGCGGCCTTGGCGTCCACACCCTCCAGGCACAGTTGGATGCTTCCCTTCTGAAAGGTCAGAAAAAACCAACTAGAGCTTCTCGGCGCCGCTCAAGAAGCCACCTTTGCTTTTCCTGCAGTTCTCACAGCTTGATTTCACAACATCCGACTGCTTGTCGAAGCTGGTCCCCAAGTTCTTTGAGCCGAAATCTTATCCAGCGCATCTGGGACACTGACTATAGTCACTCCGATGGTCACCTGTGACCGTGGGGACACTGGAAGCTTCCAACAGAAAAGATGTTAACATGATCCCCGTCGTGATTGGTTTCCTCGATTCCTGGCCACTGGGCATAAGTCATCTAAGCACAGTCCCCAGGGGGACGGCGGAGACCTGGGCCCCAGCCTCGGCCTCAGTTACAGACAGACAGAAGGAGAGGTTGGACTTCATGGAGGTGGCTGTAACTTCATGAAAAGACCGAGACCAGCATCTTCACCAGCTTCAGGACAAACTCGAGGGACCACACCTGTGGACTGGTCTCCAAGCAGCCACCAAGGGAACTTGAGTAGAACACCAAGAGCGATCTCTGCTTGGGGACACCAGATGCCTGTCGCTGCTGCCAGCTTTTGGAAGTTGTCTTTACATTTCTGATGGCTTGACATCCGACTTTGGTCAAGAACACATGGCCCAGGGCTCATACAGCAATTCTTTGGCCGCAACCGTGGTGAGAGGCAGGGATGGCCCGTCTAGGAACAACTGAGCCTTTTCAGCAAAGTGCTTTCGGTCATGGAGAAGGACAAGGTCAGGGCCAGGGCAGCAGGTCTCAAAGGACAGATGCAGACTCCAAGTCTAAACAGTGAAGAATCGAAGCAAGTGTGACTTTGTACATCCAGCAGGCGAGGCTTTGCTGAGAACACTTGAAGATAACGGTGGAAACCTTGCGACAGTGACGGGAGGATGTGTCTTTCCTCTCCAGACGGACGGGAGGAAGCTTTGGACAGGCAGACCTGCGTGGTTCAAGGCTGCGGACAGGCCGGCGAGAGCGGTCCGCAGTCAGACTTAACCAGGAGACTGGCACGGAGGTGGCAAACGTTGCTGAGCGGTCCGTGAGGCGGTCGTCGCCTGAGCGTCTGGGTTTCCAGGTCAGATCTAGGGGCAGCACAAAGTCTAAAGAAAAGTGGAAGATTCTTTTTCACTGCGAAGAAAGACGAGGTTAGCAAACAATAACGCTGTAGTAGAATATTCGCCGTCCTCCTGGTAATCCAGCCCCAGGCATGCGTTCTGTCATAGCTAAAGTCTGACCAGAAGAAAGGGGAGCCCTGGTGGGGAGATACGATCAGGCGTCTTGCGACAACAGCTATGTTTCCCATTAAGCAGCTCAGAGTTTAGGACGAAATTAAAAAGAACAAAACATTTCCCAGAAAAGCAGTTTCACATGAAAAATCTAGAAGTCCCGGTGATTGAGTGCATAGTCACCGTCAACAGAAGCGCGTTGAATTCCTTTGTGCGGGTCCCCGTCCTACCAGGCACTATTTGACACTGTGCTGGTGAGCAGAGCTGCCCTTTAGAGTGGCTGCTTCTCCTCCGTTTTCTGCCTTATCTCCTGGGAAAGCTCCTGGACGTGGCGGGGACAGCGGCAGCCTGGCGCTCACACGTGCCACTCCAGCAGGGGCCAGGAGGGTCTCCGTGTGACAGCTCACGTCAGGCGCCGTGGCGGGGCCGCGGTGAAGCCCCGCTGCTGCCAGGGTGGGAGCGGCTGGCCCTCCGCACCCTCACCCTGCGTCCCCCAGACCTGTGCACGGGGCCAGTGCCGGGGTTTGCGCACTGGCGCGGGGGGCCCTGGCGGGTCTGGAGATCTGGGGGCCTGGGTCACCCACATACTTGCTCCAAATTGCCCCTCAGGGGTGCAGGTGTCTCCGGTCCCAGTGGGTGCTGCTGGCACTCGAATCGGTGCCGGTCTCAACTCTGAAAAGGGTGATGAGTCTGTCCAGTGGGCGTGGGGCGGGGGCTCCTCCTGCCCCAGCTGCACCCAGATCACCAGAGGGCGACCCCAGGAATCAGGTCAGGCTCATCCTGGGCCCAGAAAGTGCCTTCGTGTCTCGAAAGCTCAGTTTGCTTGGCTGTGAAACAAGAGGCTGTCACCTGTGTGGAGACCCGGGTCAGCCCTGCCACCATGGCCTCATCTCGGTGGCATCTCCATGACGGTGGCTGAGTGAGTGGGTGAGTGCCTGACCCAGTGAACGGGGCAGGGGTCCTCTGCCATCTGTCTGGGGACACCCTGTAAAGTGTCCCAACAGTCATTGCAATACCAGTCTCCTTGTCCTATGGACACAGCTCTGCGAGTGACCCTGTTCGAGCAGTGGTGCCCGAGGGGCAGCCGGCGGCACATGGGCAGGCCACCAGGCCACAGTGTCCCTGCGGGCAGCTCCACCCCAGCAGACGGACCGGTGGTCCCAGCCAGGCCCCTGCCCTCCTGCCCAGTGTCAGGATGTAGCGCGCCCATGCGCCCTCCTCCGTCCCTTGCCTGCACTGTCCCCGGAAACTGGAGCCAACCCCAGAGATGCAGGGGTGGGAGCCGGGTGCACCCCGTGAGCGGCTTCCTGGCTGACAGGTGACTGTGGCCTCGCCGGGCTTGGCCTCAGGAGACCGACCCTCCCCCGGAGCCGAGCGGGCAGGAGTGGATGGGCATGAAGAATGTGCATCTGCCGCCTGCGGGCGCAGCCCCGGGCCTTCAGGCAGACACGACTGACAGAGGAATGGTGCCTCCTCGGTGAGGCCTGAGGCACCCATTGGTCCCCCTGGACCTGTGGCCCGGGTCAGCAGAGTGGAGGTCACCCAGGTGAGGGACCAGCCAAGAGGCCCGTGTCCCGTCCAGGGTGGGGCGGGGGCACCGTGGAGGAGCGTCCAGACTTCCTGGGCAGTGTCCTCACTCGTTTAGGACAGAGGCGGTTTACGGGCTGGTGGCAGCAGGAGGAGGAAGGAGCCCCACTGTGTTTGACAGGCAGAGCAAGCTGTCCAGTGTCCAGGGGCCCAGGGAGAAAGCAGCGGTGGCTCTGTCCTCCGAGGGAGATGCCACAGAGACAGAGCCAAGGGTGGGGGCCACGGAGGTCTGCACCAGACGGGGTGCCGGGGAGGCTTGCTGGAGGAGGGATGGTGGCTAAGCCCTGAAGGACGAGCCAGTGGACATTTCAAGAAGCAATGTTCCAGGCCCAGGAGGAATCGTGCAGAAGTGTGCAAGCACCAGTGTTGGCGAGGGTTCAGAGCCATAAAACAGAGCGACAGAGCCCGGCTGTTCCCACAGGACCCCTGCTGGCACCCCCCTGGGGTTCCCAGAGCAGTCCCTGCACCCCACCCTCTTCACATCCACCTGCCCCTGTTCCCACCACTCCCTCCAGCCAGACTGTCCCCAGCACCCTACATCCTCTATTTTTGAGCATGTTGCCATGAGCACCCTCTGCCAACCCAGAAGCTCCTCTTCAACCCCCTGAGGTGGCCGCCCCCTCCTCCAGGAAGCCCTCCTGTTTCCCAGGGAGCCTTGGTCATCCCTTCCCTTGACCCCACAGCTCCCTTGCCTTCCCCTCTCAGCCTGGATCCCACAGTGCTGTCTGTCTCTGTCCCTCCAGGAGACACTCTGGCTGTCTGCACTACCCATTTCAGCCCCAGCGCCTGAGTCCAGAGAGATGGTTGGCATATGTGTCAGAGAAGTACAAGTATGACTACTTGGCCAGGGCCACTGTGAGTTGCCCAGTGGTGACCACTGAGGGGACTTCTTTGGAAAATGGTGGTGGTGGTAGAAGTGATAAAAGTAAAGTTGGCGTGGATGGTGGAGGTGAGGGAGGTGATGGTGGTGGAGGTGATGGTGGTGGAGGTGATGGAGGTG
>RJWH01006328.1:0-56992 GCA_004363575.1 Solenodon paradoxus
CCCTGTGAACCCAGGTCCTTGGATTGGATGTAAACTGCTCTGGTGAAGGTGGCTGACCAAACCACTACTCCAGCAGGCCTCACCTACTAGTACATTCTTAACCGCTGCATATCTGTAGCAGACAGATGACACTGTGCTGCAGAGGTTGCTTCTGGACGTAGAGATTCGGGAGTCTTCTATTTAGACACTGCCCAATTTATTCCAACTGAGGAGAAGATGTGAGAAATGGGAGAGAAATCCAGAGGCCCAAAGTTCAAACACTGAGGAACGGTCACATGTCAGGGTCGTGGTGAGAGAGGGCATGAGGAAAAGGGACCAGCAAAGAAATACGAGTGGTCAGAGTGGTGGCAGGTTTCCTGGGCTGGGATGGGCATAGAAGACAGGAGGAGAGACCCTCATGAAAGGACTTGGCCACCAGTTTGAAATGCCTCAGAGAAGCTGGGAGAAGGTTAGTAGAAAGGAATTGAATCAAATTGTCTGAACTTTCTTGTGGCTTATTCTGGTCAGCCTGACAGGGGAAGCTCAGATTTAGAAACTTGGCAGATTTGGGCAACACTGCGGTATGTGGAAGCCAGTCATGAGCCTGCACCCTGCTTAGGAAAGGCTGCCACCACATCAGAGAAGGAACTCAGAGTGTTAGGCATCTTTGTTTACGCTGCTTACTAATCATAGGCTTGGTCGTCTCAAGTAGGAGTGATTTGTGGTTTGGGACAAAAGTTAAATTTGCTTTCTGACTAAATTCGCATAGATTATGCTCAGATCATGGCCCCTCATGAAGTAAACATAGTTCCTTCAGTCCCACAAAGGGACTGGGGCCGGGGGGAGGTCTTCATAGGGTCCTCTAAATCGAGTGCCCCACTTTAAAAGTAGGAACTGTTATGTTTTTGTTTAGTTTTACTACTGTCACAAATTAGATAAAAATCAAGAGAGGCAAAAAGAACTTTAAGGAAGTTGAGTAAACTCTAGATTTTGGTTAATATATCAATGTTGGTTAATTATTGTGGCAAAAACAAATGTACCGCACTAATGTATAGTCTTCATAATAGAAGAAACTGGGAGGGGAGAAGGACACATGGGCACTGCTCGGTCTGCTCAGTTTTTCTGTAAATCTGAAAATAGACTTTATGAATAAAAGCAATACATCAAGCGAGCTAGGCCGTCAGCAGGAGGAGGTGGAAGAATGAGGTAACCCACCTGTAGGGACAGGCGAGACTACAAACTGCAGCGAGCGCTTGGGAGGCTTCAGTAGGTGGCAGCATGTCTAGGCACTATGCTTTGAGGGGTCCATGCCATGGTGCCTACTTAGCGCTTCAGAGGGAGGAGAAAAGGAAGGCGGTGAAAAACCTGCTGTCACTCGTAGAAGCCTCGAATCCACGTGATCACTTCCTCAGAAGCACTGCCCCACCCTTCTGCTTGCACACTCTTACACACATAGGTTCTCCTGGAATGCGGACCAGGCGGGGCACCCTGTCTCTCTGTTGGTTTCCCTGTAGCTCGCCACACGATCGGCTCTCCTGTCAGTCTCGTTGCTCAGAGCGCAGTAATACTCCAAGTACCAGGAGCTTGCTGTCTCCTCCGTGATTCCCAACCTTAAGATCACAAAAGACCCTTTGATAGCTTGTTTTTTCCACTTTTTCTCGCGTATCTGTGCCGGGAGCTTGTAGCATGGTATTTAAGTGCCGAGACTGCAGAGGCTGGATCCTGGCTTTTCTTTAACAAGCATCGTGACCTTTAATTCATTCTAACTCCGTTTCTTCTGTAAAATAGGGATAGCACCTGTGGTGAGGGTCAGTTTAAGTGATAATTCCAACAGTCTTAGAACAAGGCCTAGTACATAGTAAATACTCATAATAAATGTTAGTTGTTGTCACATTATTAATGGGTAAAGTGGCCTGTGTTACATTAAAGCATGAGAGGGCTCACATCACATCACAGGCCTGTTCTTCAGAGGAGCTTTGCTTCATTATTTAGTAAAAGTTTAGAGCTTTTCAGGGTAAGCTGTTTGAGCCCCTCTTTCCTTGTCTTTAAAATAGTGGGTTAGAGTATGGTATTCTTCATTTTAATCCAGTGATTCTCATTGTAGGTGTGGGCTCCTACAGGTTCCCAAGACCCTTGCAGGCAGTCCATGAGGTCAAAACTATCTTCATAATAATACTGAGAGGTTACTTGCCCTTTTCACCCTCATTCTCTTAACATGCAGTGGGGTTTCCCAGAGGCTGCATGAGAGTATTATCACAACAGATTCAAAGCAGAAACTGACAGAAGAATCCAGCTGTCTCCTATTAAAAAGCCTCACATTAAAGAGATTTACATTCTCTCACTAAGCTTAAAAATATGTAGGGATTTTTTTTGTTGTTTTTAAAGGAAAGGCGCAGGCAGGAATGAAAGCAGGTAGGCAGGCAGGAAGGAGAGGAGGAGGAAGAAGCACTGTGTTTCATTTCCATTTAGTTGTTTACACTGGTTGGTTGCCTGACCCCAGAACTTGAACCTAGGAATTTGTGGCCTGTGTCCTTCAGAGGTGATTGACCTAATCACTACTCCACGAGGGTGTGCCAGAAAATTTGCAGTTATTTTTATAAAAATACATTTATGTTAGCATGTAATGGTTCTCATTATTTTAAAGTGAATAAAATAGATACACATTTTTTGTTCTAAATTCTAATAGAGCAATAGATATAAGCTATGTAAACAAAAGCTCTTAGGGGTCCTCACTAATTTTTAGAGTGTCAATTAGAACCACTTGTCCATTTTAGTGGACTGGAAGAAAATTCTAACCCTCTAATCTCTTTGGAAGAGGAAGTTCTTTATACACCTGCCCTGCCTTTCAAGCTCTCCCTTTTCTGTCATCTTCACTGCCTGCTCTTTGTTCTTCTACAAATAATCTGAAGCCCTCTTCTTTCTTCCAAGCCACAGTCTACTGGCTTGTCTTTGTCAGTCTAACTTTCATTCACTGACTATGAACTCTTTCTCTTCTCCAGCTCTGTTATGTGTTGGTTTCCTGACAGTCTTACATTTTTTAATTCCTCTTGCCGGTTCATATCTTCTATAACATCTCTTCCCCTTTCCTGTCATTTTTAACTCCCTTAAGTTGTTTGTTTACAGTACCCTTGATTTGTTCTTTAACATTTTAACACTTCTACTTCGCTTATTTTGATACTTACACTTAGTTCTGTTCTTAATTGCTTAACCCATTTGACAAATAATACTAAGTACAAATATATTTCATTCCCTTTGTTTGTCACTGGGGGTATAGAAATAAGATAGACGTCATCTCCATCCAACCTTCCAAAGCTTATTAGGTTACCCGTGATGGTCATTTAGGATAAAACTGGGTGGGGGTGGTTACGAGGTAATATTTCCGGGGTCCCATTTTGCTTTCAGTGGGAGCAGCTTTAAGAGGGTCATGGACCATTTATTGCATGTCTGCTATCGAGTGGGTATTTCACTTATGTGAGTTTCGATCTCACAGCAACTGCAAATTAGGGGTGTTTAGCTCCTCTCTGTAGCTGGAAAAACCAGGATGATTAACTTAGCATCATATAGCTAGGAAGTAGCTATGCGGGTGGTACCAAGATGTCCTTTTCCATTTAGTCACATCAGCCGAGAAGAAAAGATACCCTGGCCAGGAGCTGGTGTGTCGGGAGAAACTCCAGAGCCAGCTGTGGAAATAGAGAGTATGAACACACTTCTGTGACACGTCAGAGCACAGCAGCTGAGCTGGGGCAGCCACCTGGAAGTCTTGTCCCAGAGTTTCATTGCCCTTCAAGTTAGAACTGGGGGGCTGCATCTCACCAGAAAGGGGTGCCTGTTGGGGAAGAGGAGCTAGACCAGGAGCCATCGGGATCTCTTGCCTAATGTTGCTGAAGGACGTACCTGGGAATGGCATGGGGAACACGTGTCAGAGAACCCTCTAACCTCTCTATCATTCCTTTGGCAGAGTGACGTCAGAATCAAGTTTGAGCACAACGAGGAGAAGCGGTAAGTCAGCCTTCTGATCAGAGGTTATGTTTGTTTGCCTGGCAGTTCTTAGAGAATATCGAGCTCTGAGAAGCCAGCTTTCCTGCGATGATCCCTGTAGGGGCACTGCCTGGGTAATGGGGTTAATTAGGCCCCAGAGGGAACATTTCATCCTTGGCCTGACCTATTAATTAAGCCTTATTTCTGGTCTTAGAATTGGAAGCCATTTTAGTTGTGGATGTTTGACTCTTCTGCTCATTTTCTGCTACTATAAGGTCTGCCATTTGGCTGGGAGAGGAAGTCTGAACTCCAACCCTGTTCAGCGTCATGACTTTTAGACACTAGCAGTGCCGCATGTAGTCATTAGAAGATCAGGATTCTCCTGTCATGTGGTGCAATCCGTCCTCCCGGTAGACGAGTCTTGGCGTTGTCTAGGAGAAAGGGGCCAGGTGGGTGAGTGGAATTTCTTTGTCTCTTCGTGGAAAGCATCACCTCCCATCGTTGTGAAAGACTTCAGATCATCTGAGAACACAAAGGGAGTTTTCCAGTCTATATTCTGAATCTTATCTCGTTAGGGAAGTGAAAGCTATGTACAAAAGCCTTCTGTCCTTTCAAATACTGTTAGTATTTTAGTGGTCTGGTGCGCTTGTGGGAAGCCAAGGTAGAAGTTCTCAGTGGAAAAAAATATGATTCCACTCAGTTTATCAAGTTATTTAGTGAAAAACTTTTTAAAAAGCATACAGAACTGTCTGTGGTCCTGGGATATTGGATTCTCTGCGTATGCCGCATGCATGCATGTAAATATGCTTTTCAGTATGTGCTGATGTCTGCTCACAACCCCAGTCTTTTTCCTTTGAGCATTCGGAGAGGCAAATTGCAGACCCAAGAGGACAAGGTCCTCCTGCCTTACCGTCCCATGGCAGGACCGTAGTTCCTTCAGACATTTGCAGTATTGGTAGTTCTGCCGCTGGCATCTCTCAGTTCACTTTAAAGCTGCTCCAGAGATCTGCCTGCGAGAACGTCGGCTGCCTGGTGGAAACACTGTGCCAAGCGTGTCTGCAGAGCCAGGGTCCTGCTGCTGTCTGAGGGTCCTAGGGCTGTTCCCTGCCCAGAGAAAGGAAGCTCTTCTGAGCTCTCTCCCCAGTGGCTCTTCCAGGGAAGTTCAACTGTCCCTTCATTGATGCTGCTTTCACACGTCTGAACTAACTGGGTTTTGGAGGAGATGGCCAAACTCAGAGCAGCGGAGTTTTCAGAAGTCGATATGAAATCAAAAGCTCAATTGTGTTGGAGCCTAATTATGCAGTTACGCTCTCCTGAATTCCTGTTCCCAAAGTGGTATGCCGTTTCAGTGAGTGGACTTAAACTGAGAAAGTGTGTGTTTTTAGTTTCAGAGACGCTGCCAGATCGAAACCACAACTATTTAAGGTGGTCAGGCAGGAATGGCCTTTTGAAGCCCTGAGTCACAGAGCACTGGTATCAAAGTTTTGAAAGCTGCATTCTGTTTTATGGAGCTGTTTTCAGGAGCCATGGCATTTCACTGTTTGTGTACTGGGTGCAGGATTGAGGACTTCACAACATTGGTGCAGGGAAGCCAAGTTCAAACTGCTCTGGTTTCATGTATTTCATGCCTTGGGATTTTGTAGAGAATGTTATTGTGGTCTCTCTTTGCTTTTTTACAGTGAATAGGGACAGTATGTAGCTAAATGTAGGCCCTTGTAGAATTAAAACTTGCAGACAAGAGGAGAGAAGTGGTGAGTTGTCCCAGTCATCTGTGTCAGGTAACCATTCTGGCTCATTTTCCCTTTGCTTTGGAAGAGTGGGGACCAGACTCCTCGTCCTCCTTCATATTTGCCCCAGTAGGAGAGAGGAGAAAGCCTGTAGATTAGGATCTCCTTCCCTTTGAAAACCTTGTTTGGACACTGACTGGGGTGGTTGTCATGTTTATTAGACCCCTCTTTGAAGCACTGACCTAAAAATGCCTGTTAGTCAGGGTGGTGGCAGCAGCTTAGAGCAAATCTGAAGTTCTGGCTTCTGACCTTGACCAGACTTCTGGGTTGCCTTTGGGGGTGGCTTCTTGCCTGGCGAAATGCAGGTGAACTTGTCTCTGAATCTGATCCATTCCTCATAATGCACTGAGGACATCAGAGTGGTTTCCCGGTATTTTATGCAGAAAGGTGGACTCCTTTTGAATTGTTGCCAAGGTGCTGATGAAGGGCATATGATTTGCTATTTAAAATTAATGAAAAATCATTCTCTCAAAAGACTCCACATATTGATAACACCTAACAGCATCTCTGCTTGGGACAATTGAGAGGAAAAAAAGAAAAAGAATTATAATATGGTTATATATCCTGGTGGATGCAAACTAATATATTCAACAAATATAATTTCAAAAATTGAAAGGTGGTGATAAATGAAAGGAAACTTGTAGAGAAATCATCTTCCTGAGATCTCACACTTTGTGTGAAATGTTATCCAATAGAACTTTCTGCTATAATGGAACTATTCTATCTCTGCATTGTCCAATATAGATAGTGAGCACTTACGGTGTGGTTAGTGGGACTGAGGAACTAACTTTTAATTTAATTTAATAGCCACATGTAGCTGGTGACTACCATATTGAATAGTGCAGTTCTGACGACTAAGGCTTTAATGCTGCCCACTGATTTGAGCCAGCACGGCACAAAAGAACATTAAAGAAATTACTTGGTCAGAGTCCTTCCAATGGCTTTTTGCTTCTTCCTCTGGTTACACCACTTCCACTCTGGGAGAGAAGGGAAGATGTGAAGGAACCACACACCTCTTTCTCTCCACGGTGGAGGCCAGAATTATGGGAGCTCCTGACCACGTGTCGCTTGTCCACCACACACACTTGTCAGATTTCCTCCTGCCCAAGCCTTTTCCCAGGGCATGAAGCATCCAAGGTCATTTGCTCATTCATAATTCTTTTGTGAATTGTCTCATATCCTTTACTGCTTTTTCTGATGAGTTATCTTTTTAGTATTGATTTTTGAAAGTATTTTCTCCAAGTTTGATGTTTGTTTAACTTTGTCAGTGATTTATTTTTCCCATGAGAAGTTTACGTTTTTGTAGTCAAATCTATCTCCTTCCTTTTTGTCTTTTATGTTTTATGTTATACTTAGGAAAATTTTCCCCACTCTAATTTTTTAAAATCTTTCACTGTGTGTGTGTATAGAATATGAGTTTCTTTCTGATATTCTCTTCTATTTCATTTATCTCATTTCTATCTTAATTACGTAAGTTTTATAATATTGGATTGGATCCATAAGAAATTTCCAATTTTGTACCTCAAAAATTATTCACTCTCAACAGTAACATATAGTTCAGCCTAATACATTCATTAAAACTTTTTAATGAAAAATTTAAACACAGAAGTAGAGAAAATATTCTACTGAATCCTCATAAACCTGTTACGGAGCTTCAATATTATCTAAATCTTGATACTTGCTAATCTTGTTTCATCTATGCCTACTTTAAATTTTGCTGGGATACTTAATGACAAGTTCTCAGACACTTTCTTATTCTACCTTCTATTTATAGAAATTGTTCTTTGAGCTGGCCTGATGAATTCTCTACAAAAGTATCAATATGAACACTACTTGTTACCTGCATGTTTTGCTAATTAGAAAACTGATCTGATATATAACCAACTCACAAGGAATTTCCTTTTGACTCTGAATAGAAATCTCAGCTCTGAGGATAATCAGTGTTGAGATTTCTGTAACATCTCAAAAATAAACAATGGAAAAGACCTTTCAGTTCCTGGTGTTGAGTCATTCAGAAGTTAAGATTGTGTTTTCAGGACTGCTACCCCTATCTCCAAGTTTTATTCCTAACAGGAGTATTTGAAACATAATTTTAAGTCCAGGTGACCTGCTCTGATACTGTCATTGGCAGAAATATCCAAGCCAAAGTGGTAGAACAATGGTTGGGATTGAGCAATGCTTGTGGGTACTGTTGGCAAATCTGAGAGATGCTTAGAAGAGTGAAAAGACAAAGGTTGATAAGAAAAAGAACTAGAGTGAAAGGCAAAGTGTGGAAGAGAAAAAAGGAAGGAGTCCTATTTTGAAAGGAAAAGGAAACTGTCATTCTGAAGCCACATTTAAAATGCACAGTTAACCACACTCCCTGTCCCTTTTCAGAATTATAGCGTTCAGCCGGCCTGTGAGGTATGAAGATGTGGAGCTCAAGGTGACAACAGTGTTTGGGCAGCCTCTTGATCTCCATTACATCAACAGTGAGGTAAGAAACTGGATGGTCTGGGGACACAAGGGGTCAGATGCCTGCCTTTTTCCTCTCTGCTTGACTGAGACTTTCCCAGTTGCCCCTCTAATATGATCAGCTGGTTTGCAATTTCTGGAGTCCCTTTTTCTTTTGTTTTTTGAATTTGTATTGCAGTAACATTGGTTTGTAACATCGCCTTTTTTTCCTTCCAAGTAGAGATGGAACCCCTTTCCTTCATTCCAATAACCATGAGATTCACTGAGCTATTTCTACTCCTGCTGTTGGCTGCAGGTAGCCCTAATACTCCGTGGTGGGGTCAGGTATGCTGTCGAGCCAGGGCTGCTGTTGTCTGCATCACATACTGTGGGGCTATCTTTTTCACCTGAAGTCTTAACAAGAAGCAGAAGGTGTAGCAGGGGCTCGGGAGGTATGGAAAACCGGTAGGTAGAGCCATGAATGCTGGATTCTTATCTCAAGAGTTTAACTCCTGATTTTTAGCTTAGTCCTTGTTTACTCCGACTTGAACATCACCCAGGAAGGAATTCTTTTGACAGCTTTCCTAGCTCCAAGGATAGTAACAGAGACGAGTCTTCTTCTTAAGCTGGTGCTTCACATTAGTCTGAAAGGCACTGTGTTTGTTCTAGTAAAGAGCATATATCGTGAGGGAATTGAGTTAGGTGGCAAGACGAAAGCTGGGCAGCATCGTGACTCTTTGGGAACCAGGTCCTCACAGGACGATTTTATTTTATTGATTGAAGTGTTGAGAGTTTCTTCCATAGTTTGGAACTGAAATCTGCAGGGGCTGCTTTGTTGGCTAAATATTCCCAGGTCCCCTTCATATAAAATGTTTAACTGCCTTTGGAAACATCGTCAAATAACTAACAAAAATAAGACACTCTGATCTTTTGGTTTTTGGAGAAATTTTAGAAATACAGTAAATTTGGAAGATAAACCACCAAAACTTTAGTTAATAAATAGTTCAGGTAAATATTTTCAGGTATGTAAAATAACACATTTTAAATAACAGGATATGAGAATCCGAAAAATAGAAATGTCAGATTCGTAGAACTTTAAGAACTTGCAGCTCAAGCTTCTGTGACTTCCTTTTTCTCTTAAGAAAGTAAGGTTAAACCGCTAAACAGCATTAAAGAAGTTGATAAAGTTAACAAAAGTTAGTAAAGATTTTTGGAGATGATTTAGTTCACTCTTTTCTCTTTGCATTACTATTTCCATTAAGAATTCCAGATGTCAGCTTGCTCTGGTGGGACTGTAGTTAGGTCAATTGCTTTTGAAAGAGCAAGGCATATACCCCAGGTTTGAGTCCGGCTGGGCCCAGGGTGAAGCAACCAATGTGAAAAACTAAGTAAAAATAAAATAAAAATGCTTCTTCCTCCTCTATCTTCCTGCCTGTTCCTACTTGTCTTCATTCCTGCCTGCACCTTTCCTTGAAAAAAAAAAAAAAATCCCAGATGTCCCCAAATCTATTTCAGGTGATACTTGCCAGCAAAGTGACTGCCCAGAGTGGTGGTCATTCCTTTATTCACATGATTATACAGAGATTAATTCTGAAACCAAACATAAATAATTGTCATGAATTATTTTAGGCGATTCATGTCATTTCATAAGCTGCTAATATCAATGACCAAGAGTTGATTAATTTAGATTTTTTTAAATCATAACAACTTTATTTGATCCCAGTTGCTTTCATATAGGTGAACAATATTTTCATTTTTTATGTACCCACATATATATCATAGATTTTATTAATTTATAATCTCCCAACCCCTTTTTCTTTCCTCTGCCCTCTAAACCTTACTGTCAGGATTTGAGAACCCAAAATGAAAAATCTGTTGAGATTCTATATTTCTATTTTGTAATAACTTTGTTGAGATATAATTTACCAATCATAAAAGTCACCCCTTTAAAGTGTATAGTTAGTGGTTTTTAGTATATTCATAGTTGTATAACTAACACTGCTATCTAATTTCATCACCCCAAAGAGAAACCTCGTACCCATTAAGCAGTCATTCCTCATTACCCACGTCTCCCCAACCCCTGGGATCTTCTTTCTCCTTTCTCTCTTTTTGGATTTCTTTATTCTGAGCAGTTTATATAAATAGAATCATGTAATATGTGGCCTTTTGTGTTTGGCTTCTTTTACTAAACGTGGGTCATCCATGTTGTAATACGTATCAGTGCTTTATCCCTTTTTATAGCTGAATAGCACCCCATTATCTGGGATCACATTTTGTGTATCCCGTCATCTGTTGATGGATATTCGAGCTGTTTTCACTTTTATGAATAATGCTGCTATGAATCTTTGTGTACAGCTTCCTCGGGCCCCAGGTGACGAACCCCGGTCCATTGGGCTTCACGCGGTCTCGGCCTCAGCCACGTCGGCTGCCTGAGCCGCAGGGTGTGCTGTGCGCTACTTCTGTGAGAACATGTGTTTTCAGTTCTCTAGGCTGTGTACCTAGAGTGGAACTCTACCTTTCTTTTAAAAATAATTTTTTAAGCAAGCGGAAGCAGACAGGAAGAGAGAGGAAGGAGCAGCATTTATTTTATTGTAGCTGTTCATCTTTGTCGTTCCCCCCGACTCCCAGATGCAAGCCCGGGTCCTCGGGATGCATGTGGACTGTGCCGGCCGAAGGCAGCTGACTGCTACTCCATCGGGTCATGCCTCCTTTTAACTTTTTGAGGAAATTTCTGACTTTTCCATAGCAATTAAACCACTTTTATGTTTCTACTACAATGTATGAGTTATAATTTCTCCATATCTCACTACACTGTTATTTTTTGGGGTTTGGTGATTTTTACTGGTAGTCATTCTGGTAGGTATGGCGTGGATCTCATTGTGTTTCGATTTGTCTTTCCATAATGATTAATGGTGTTGAACACCTTTTCATGTGCTTAGTAGTCATTTGCATATCTTTGGGGAAATGTGTTGTCAGGCCTTTGCCTGTTTATGAAATTGAATTATTTGTCTTTTTGTTGAATTTTAAGAGCTTCTATATATTCTGAATACTAGCAGCTTATACATTTGCAGAATTACAGCTTTTTTTTTTTTTTAAGTTAATACCCACTCTAGTGATTTCCTTGCCTCTCTGCTGTTTCTTCCACCCAGTCCTTATTTTTGCCTACTTTGAATGTTACCCAGGAAGGAATTATTTTGTAATATATGATTTTTCAAGATTTTCTCAAAATTCTGTGGATTGTCTGGAGATTTTAAATACTTTTCTTTCTTACTGTTTTTCCCAGCCTAGTATATAGAGTGGAACATTATTCTCATCTCTTTGTATTATAAATTGCACACCATCTGAGATTTGTAAGGTCCTAGGCAAAGCATACTTTAGCATTTTTTTTTGGGGGGGGGCGGAGAGGAGGGAGGAAGAAGCACTTTATTTTGTTTAATTGTTCATCTTAGTTGTTTTTCCTGGCTCAGGATGTAAACTCTTTGGGATGTTTGTGGCCTGTGCTTTGGCCTGAGGCAGTTGACCAAATCTTTACTCCACCAGGGCATGCCACTTTTGCATCTTTTAGTAATAATAATACTGAACCCTCTGCTTTTAACAGTGAGTGAGATTTATCTGTACCCGCAAGGACCCCCTTGAATACTTCAGTAGAATGAAAATGGAGGAGACAGTTGTCCAGTTGCAGTCGCTGATTTTTATTTTTGTCTTTAAAAACTGATAGTAAACCATGCTATCAGTTCTAAATGTGTGTTCTTACTTGAATAGCAGCTTTTATCCTCTGCCCGCCCTGTGCCCCTCCTGTGCCTGTGCTTACTCTGTTAATGTCAGCTCAGGATAGGGTGGAACATTATTCTCCCGCTTCATTGGGGGTAAGATATTGGTGCTCTAGCACTTTGGAGTGAAGACTGTTTTTAGAGAGGAAGCATTTTTCAGAAATGATCTTTAAATGAAGTATTCCTGTGCTACAGCATGGATAAATTCAAAAACAAACTAAGGAAAAGAAACTAGAGCTGCTGGTTTCACAGGTCCATAGGTTTGCTAAGAATGATTAAGTTGAATGCTTTAAAAAAAAAAGAACATACCCGTGCTTTCAATTATATCTTTGAAGACTCCAAAGTATCCAGTGTGATTGATTTCCTCCAAACTAATTTTTATTTTTTGTTAATTGTGTTTATTTTAGCAAATTAGAGCATCATGATAGACTTGCATTTTGTATAATTTCCTTATCTGTGTCCTGTGTCACAGCTCTCCATTCTATTGAAAAACCAAGATGACCTTGACAAAGCAATTGACATTTTGGATAGAAGCTCAAGCATGAAAAGCCTTCGGATATTGCTGTCTCAGGACAGAAACCATGTGAGTAAACTGCTGTCACGGCCAGACAGCTGACTACAAAGGTGGTGTCATCTCGGAGCTTGCCGTGCTTTCGTGACAGCTCCTGCCCGCCTCGCCACTGCTGAGGGGAACACGTGGTGCAGCGCAGCCCGCTGCTCGGTGTCCAGGCGCCTCGTGCACTGGGTCCCAGTGAGAAGTCCCATCAGCAGTGTTACAGTTGCAGCTAAGGGTTATTTGGTTTGTGATGTGGGAGGAAAGAAAACAGTGTGTGATAAAGGCGGGGATTCATTTTCTGTTTTCATGTTCTTTCCATGCGACTTGGACCCCCACAAGAGAGTCAGTTGGCCTAGTGCTGCTGTTCAGCAAAGGCCGTCCGGATTCGAGCCTGCTGTCGCGTTCTGTAACTCAGCTCCCACAGCACCTCGGTAACTGTGCTTTCCCTTGGGGCACATGTAGGAAATGAACTTTTCCTTCTGTTTAAAGAGGAAAAAAGGCTGTGAACCAGAGGGCCTCTTGTAATTTATCAGCTGCTGCCCTCCCAAATGGCAGGCATTCTACAGGATGGCCTGAAGTAAGGCATTGTTCCTTACGCCGCTTCCTCTCCTGAAGGTCCCTAGGGGACTACGTTCCACGGGAATGCGTCTAATCTGTGTCTGTCTTCCAGTCACTGATTCCCCTACCTGTGTTCTTCAAATGCGTGCTCCTGAAGATTTCTTGACACTTTCCTTGTGCTTGAACGCTGAATGGACTGCTAACGTTCTGCTTGAGCACTACGGATGCGCTGTGTTGTGAGCACTGCCGGCCATTTATCTTCTAAAGACGCATATGGGGTGGGATGATGTCCTTTGGTTAGGAGAATTCAGCCAGGAAGGCTCAAAATAAAAATATTTTCTGATATTGCAGAAATGTTCCTGTGTGTGAGGATCAGTCTTCTCTATCTTAAATATGTCTTTTTCTGGATACGTCTTAGGAAATATTTTGGAGTAAAATATACTTTATTTCATTTCCATGTTCACGTTATTCATCTGCCCCTTCTTTAATTTAATGCCCTTTATATGCGCTCTAAACAACCAGCATTCAGGGTTTATCAGCAACTCTGTTTGCTTTCATCTCCCCAGTCTCATCTTTCCATGTTCTCTCCATACTCCCCCCAGTCTGTAGTTGTTCCTTCTTCCTCTTGACCAAACCATGGCCATCAACTTTTTTTAAGGAACCAACTTAATTTACTAGCTACAATTTGGTTGGCATTTTAATTGAGGTCATTCTGATCATTCCCTATTCCTTTAGTCTTTGAATATAGTCTTCACACTACTTTATAGATTGTTTAGTGATTGCCCTATAGTTGCTGCATATTTATAAATTTTATCCCAAAAGATGATAAGCTTCCTAAGGGCAGGAGCTGTGTCTTTTTGTTTTAGACCCTTTCCCTCTATTCATCCTCTTAAGAAAACACAGTGATTGCTTTTCAAATTGTTAGCAAGAGTTAAGCAGAGATTATATTCAGCAAGTCTCTTCCTACTGGAAGAAGCAGCTGAAATGGGGCTTTGCCTAATTATGTTATTAGATGACTGGAAGCTAGCACCCCTGTTGTGGTCCCTCGAGCTCTTTCTATCTGCTCTGCCATCCATTAAGGGTGTACATGACTGCAGGTGCTGCGGCAGCCCCAGAGCTGTTTGACAGATGACCTTCTGGGCTCTGACACTCACAGCAGCACATTAGATATTGCATAAATAAGTATTGCATTATGCATCTATTTCTAAGGAGCTATGTTTTTTAAAGTTCTAATGAAGTCAGTATAACTTTTTTTGAGAGGAAGAAAGAAGTGTTTTGAAGGAAAAAGAGCAGGAAACACTTTTAGTTATTCATTTATATTTGGTTGTGTGTCCCTTTGTCCCAGGTCTTGAACCTGGGTCCTTGGGCTTTATGTGATCCACGTTCCAGACGAACACTGCTTCTCTAACTGCCTGTGATGAAATACCAGTTCTGCTCTTCCAGTTTCCAGTCTGTCTTGGACCAATTCTTTTTTTTTTTTTTCCTTTTAAAGGAAAGAAGGTCGACGTGCCCTGGTGTAGCAGATCGTGTCAGTCGCCTCTGAAGGAGCACAGCCCTCAAACACCTGGGTTCAATTCCTGGGTCTGGGGAAAACAACCAGTTTGAACAACTAAATAAAAATAAAGTAAAATGCTTCAAAAAAAAGTGGGTGGGGTAAGAAGGTGCAGGCAGGAATGAAGGCAAGTAAGCAGGCTAACAGGAAGAGAGAGGAGGAAGAAACACTTTATTTTATTCAGTTGTTCGTTTTGGTGGTTTTCTTGGCCCCAGGTCTTGAACCGGAGACCTTGGCATACATGGGGCTGCTCCTGGTTTAAACCGCTAGGCCACCAGGGCATGTCAGACCAGTTCTTTCAGACACAAAAATGAAAAATGAAATAGAAAAATTAGAGCCATACAAGATATATGCCCACAGTTTTTATTGTTAGATTTGATAGACATAAGGTCACTCTGTCAAGTTATAAACGTTTTTAGAGTTACTTTCCATTTCTGTACTTACTTTGTTGAAGACTTACACCACAGGTTGTGACCTGGCCCAGCCCACAGATCACACTTCAAGTGTCCTGCTCCAGGATACCTACACCTTGGTCTTCATCTTCTTCTAATAACTGTCAGCTACCTTTTTTTCTCCATCTTTAGCAATCTTTCCTTTTGTTCCTACCTATCTTTTACTTCCCTGCTTATTCCTGTTTTTATATATATTATCGCTTTTTTCTGGATTCCTTTTCTACTGATTTCATCTATGACAGTTTCTAATCTTTCCTCTCTCTTCATTCCTCACCAAGTACATAGTCATATTCCTGTCACCTCATCTGGCCAAGTCCATGTCTTATTTGAGAACACCTGGGTTTTGGTCATCACAGAACCACCTCATAGTCTGAGGATCTCTCCAGCCTTGCTCTCTATGGTCATTTTAAGATACTTGATCATTTCTTTCTTACTACTCTGGGAACATCAACTCTTAGTTTATTCCTGTTAAAGACTTTTCTAAACGTGTATATCTAGCTCTTAAATTTACCCTTCTGCTTTTGACCTTCTTACAACTTTATAGACCCACATCTTCCACTGTTACAAGGTAATCTCGAGCTTAACAATCTTTTGTCACTTTTTTCTGAATATAAGATGAAATACCCAGCCACCGTAACTGACCATGGCATTTTGATTTCTTACTTCAGACTCTCTGACAAAGGTAAACATCTGATCGTCTCATCCACATGTCGCCCATTTCCCATCAATGAGTTTGACACTGTCTTGTCTACTAGTTTTTTTTTTTTTTTTTTAAAGGAAACGTGCAGGCAAGAATGCAGGTGAGCAGGCAGGCAGGAAGAGAGGAGTAAGAGGCATTTATTTTTTCATTTAGTTCATCTTAGCTGTCCCCCTCTTTCCTGCTAGTGTCCTTGAGATGTACATGGACTATGCCTGGTGGACTTAACTGCTGCCACTCACCAGGGTGCACCAGTCTTGTCTACTATTTAAGTTCAAAATATCAAGGATGATAGGAAGGGTAATTCTTTTCAGTCTTCCTAAAATAATGGGGCAAGTATAAGAAGATAAAAGCAGGCAGAACAAAATCTGTGGGGCAGAATAACTTCAATCTGGCCCCTGTCATCTTTCCTTTGCTTCTGGCAACTTCGAAAAGTTCAGGGCAGCATATGTAAATGCCAGTCTACACCTGGGGAAACAGACTTTGAGTGACTTGATCAAGGTGAAGTGGTAAACAGTGACAGCTGGTCTTAGAATTCAGATGTCCTATCTCATAGACCAGTGGCTATTCCTTACTGTCCTGGAAAGGGATCCTAGAAATACTATCGTCCTTGGAAAACCTCAGCCAGGTGCCTCTAGCATTCAATAAAATAAAGCATACTGCTCATGAGGAAAACCTGTGAGATGCTGTGTCATTTGAGTACCCACACTCAGAAAACTGCTGAGCTGGCCCACACCAGTGGCACAGATGCAAGCCAGGTTCGACATGCAGGGCTGGGAGAAGGAAAAATAAAATGTATGAAATAAGTAAATAAGCAAAAAAAACAAAACAAAAAAACAACTGAGCTAGCAAAAGAGAAGACAAAATTTTCAAGGAGTTTGAGGTCACTTTTATTTATGACTAGCTTAAAAATCCTGGAACTCTTTAGTTAGGAAATGCCTGCAAGCAAGGCCTGTAAGAGCGCTGAAGAGTAGGGTGATAAAAACGCAGACTCACTCACCTAATTGTGATTTGGATGAACTCATTCCTTGAATATTGCAGTTATCTTAGCACCAAGAGGAAGGTAGAATTTGTATAAGGGGTGGAAACATAGTATCCATTATTCTGGTGTCTTATAGCTTCAAACAGATTTTTGAATGTTTTTTTAATAAGTTCATGGGTGTTAAAGCTCAGAAATCATTATGTAACCTAGAAGCTCCCAGAGCTTTCCTAACTACCATGGTCTTCCATGCAAATGGCTCTTGTGCCCCACTGAAGCAGAGGACTGGTGAGGACTGGGTGCTGTTTCTTCCATTCGTTCCTATGAATCAAGCGAAAGGAAGCATGTGTGTGCGCACACAAACACACACACACACACACACACACACACACACACACCCCACCACCACCACCACCCCGCATAGTTAGATTCACTTGCTCCTTTTGTCTTACACCGCCGAGTCTTTTATCAAGATCGTTTGTAGGTCACCTTTTAAAACCTCTTTTTCTGCTGATTCGGTCATTTTTCAAGTTGCTCGCGTCAAGCACACTGCACAGAGACATCTGGTGAGGCTATCATCAGTGGTCAGAGGCCCCTTCTGTATTTTCCGTCTTTAGGAAGTTTCCCGAGCTGCGTCCCTCACACCTGTTGACTTCTCTCACGGTGCTGCAGCTCCGGTTCGCCTTCTCCTCCCTCCTTTTCTCATCAGGTCTGGTCCAGGCTTCCCTGTATCCTTGCATCCACTTGTTTTCGTTTGCTCTGCCATTCTCTTCATCTCCTTAAATCGGGGTCCCGGGTTAACTGAATATGACAAACACTTGGGGAGATTTTAAACAATACCGATTCTTGGTCTCTGTCCTCAGAGTGTTTATAGTCGTTGGTGAGGTGTCCACAGTCCCACAGGCGGTCCCGATGGGCAGTTAAGGGATGTAGAACCTTTGCTTAAGTCAAAGTCCTTGTTGGTCCAAGTGTCTTCCGCAGTGTGACAGCAGACCTGCTGCTGAATCTGCATTGCGTTTTTGTCTTCTTATGATTGTTTTGTTCTAGAATTCCATACTGCATGAGTCTGCATTTTTAACAAGGTTCCGGGTGATTTGTGTACATATGAAATGCAAGAAGCCCTGCTTCAAAACCTTCACTAGTTCCCTGCATTTGTTTTCCAACCTGTTGATGCCACTTCAGTCTTTCCTTTTACAAACCTCTGCTTGTGCTGTGCTGTTTCCTGTCTCATCTTTCTGATTCTAGAGTTGAGAACTTCGATTACGTGTTCTTTGGTACATTTGAGAATCACGTTGCTAAGACTCCTTGACTTCTCATGGTGGTGTGAGGCCCCGTGTCTGGGCAGGTGTCCTGGGGGTGCTCCTCCTGTAGCTCTTCTCCTTCCGACTGCAGGGCTGTGGCCCAGCCTTGCCCTTCACTGGCCCGCTTCCCCAGTATGTGGCTCTGACTGGTTTTCCTTTCTGACTCTTAGCAGAGAGCGGTTGTATATTGGAGGCCGCAGCCAGAACATTCACTTCCCCTTGGTTCTGACTTCCTGTTAGAGCAAGATGGGTTTTAAGACAGCTCTGTGTGTGATAAAGTCTGGTTTGGGGAGACGAGAGGAGCTGCTGAGCAAACTCGCCCGCGAGCAGGAAGCCTTTTTCCTGGAGGACAGGATATAGTTTGTTTAGGTCGGATTTTTTTTTTTTTTTTCCTTATAGGAGGTAAAAGAGAAGCGAGGAGAAACTTTGACCCAAATTGTTGACAAATCTCCAGCTCGCATTCCTCCTTTTGGTCGTGCTCTGCGTATTTGTGATCACATCCTAACACCACCTGCTCACTGCCAACCTTCCATTTTCAGCTATTTAGTGCAGGGGCCCCTGTGTCCTCTTGGCTTCTCTCTAGGGCTCATCTGATGACTCATCTGGGTCACTGCAGAAATGAGGTGGGTGTGGTGAGGCTGCTGACCACATTCTGAAGTCCTTGACCTCTCTGGCCCTCCAGAGGGTGCCTCTGGTAGCCTTTCCCAGACGAATATGATCATGACATGGTTCCCATGGAAACCCTGGTGATGGTATGAAGCAGTTGAGATCTTAATTTTCATGGCGTGATTATGGTTGGGGAAGAAACCTCATATTGAGCTAGTTTTCAAAATACATATTTAGCAACCAAAATTCTGTTGGGCAAGGAAGTAGCCATCATTCTCTAATCTGACCCTGACTCAGCAGGTGATCTTGCTGCTGAAATAATGTCCCACTGTTCTTCCCAGGCTCTCTGGAGAATTTTAAAAGATGGTATTTACAACTCTCTTCTGTTTGACATATTTTTACAAGAATGCTTGTTATTCCTCTGTCTGAGTCATCACCCCTTAGACTGGGGCATCAGGTCTCAGAGCTCATCCATCACTGAAGCTGTAAAACTACACCAAGCAAATAGTGATTTGCCAAATCGGATTGAAGAATATGATCCGGGGGAGAAGTGGTAACTTGTGTGTTAAAAGCCTGAAGACGGCTGAGAACATGTGGAGTGGGGGGAAGGTGAGGGGTCTTTCTTGGCCTGCTACTTAAAGACAGCTCAGCCTTTTTCCTCTCATCTTGCAGACCAGTTCCTCTCCCCACTCCGGAGCGTCCAGGCAGGTGCGGATCAAAGCCTCCCAGTCTTCAGGAGATATAAATACCATCTACCAGCCTCCTGAACCTAGAATCAGGCACCTCTCTGTCAGTGAGTATCTTACCCTTTCTATCTGCCCATGTTTTTAAAAATCAAATATGTATTAAATAAAGAATAATCGTCTAACATGTTTCGATGGCTACTCTGTGCAGAATCACTGTCTTCCGTTTTGGGGGCACAAGTAGGGCGAGGACTGGGCTGATGTCCAGGAGCTTGCTATGCAGTGATGTGAAGGCTGCTCAAACTCCTTGAACATCCCTGGAAAAGTCTCCTCGAGCATCTGCTTGAAGACCTCCGGCCGCTCTCTACCCTCACTTTTAACCTTTCTTTCTCCACATTACTGGGGGCTCGTGGGGTTAGGAGTCGGGTCCAAGCTTGAGTTTTGGTTCCCGAGGAATCCTTATGCTTTGAGGAAGATGCTGACCAACAAAGCTTTTGGAGAGTGAAATTAAGTTGTCTCAGAAGGACAGGAGACTATTGACATCGTATATATAATTGGCTGACTAGGAAGAAAGCTATATAGCTGCTGCCCCAGGGGTCTAAATCAGGCCTATATGTTATAGCAGATAATACCATATTGCCTGGGAAGAAAGGCACATTTTTCTCTCTCTCTTTTTTTTTTTTCTTAAGGAAAGGCACAGGTAGGAATGAAGGTGAGTAGGCAGGCGGACAGGAAATGGGAGGAAGAAGCATTTTCATTTTTATTTAATTTCACACAGTTTGTTTCCCCCTGGACCTAGGATTAAACCCTGGGGCGTGTGGTCTGCACTTCTTTCGGGGGCGATTGACCTAACTGCTACTCCACCAGGGTGCACCAAGAGGTGCCTTTCTTGAATTGTGTTATTTATATTAGAGAAAAATCTGGCCTTTCCGAACATTGGTGCTGTACTTACTGCCCTAACATTGCTGCTAGGGAGTCAGGTTCTAGCCGTAGAAGTCGAATTGCTCTCTGAGGATCCTGAGTTAAGCGTGGGGAGGTCTGAGTACTGGTCCTGTCGCCAGCCTTGTCCATGTGTGATAAGCCTCCTGAGAGTAACAGGAAGAATGTGTTAATGCAGCACTGACTGCCTCACTGAGTAATTTCTGTAACCCAAGCAAGCACGCATAGTGAGTGTTGCCAAACTGAAAACTGGTCAATGAGTTTCATATTTCTCCAACATTGTGGGTAACTGGTGATTGTTTTCAGTAAGCTGGTTGAGGAGAGAGAGCCAGCACCTCAGCAAGCAGACCCTATCCAGAGGATCTCTGGCCCTGGAGTCCACGTGCCTGGGTCCTGGGAAGCTGCCCACTTGGCCTCTGTTCCAGAGCCCTTGTAGAGAGTGGGGGGCGCGGGGCGGGCAGCATTGTTCATTTCTGGAGTAAACCGTGAGGACCGATGTGGAGCAATGATTGTGCCTCCTGGTCCGAAGCAAGAACCTGCGATGTGTGTGGAGGCAGGGCCATTGTTGTAGGCAGCCAGAAGTGGAACTTCCTTGTTTGAGAATGCAGACGAATGCGATTTCTGTGGCGTCCGGTCGCTCGCAGTTCCCATGTCCCAGGACATGGATCCCGGGCTCCTTCACTCAGTGAGCATTCTGGACCAGCCTCTGGGCTGGAATGAATGCTGCCTGGAGGCATGTGGATGGACGAGCACAGAGCAGGCTGGAACCAGCTCTACCCAGGACTTTGAAGAAGGTTTTCTACAGGAAAGGTAGCATCATAGCTGATGAGGAAGATTTACTGAGTGTAAAGACATTCCTGGCACAGGGAAGGGCAGGAACGATCACAAAGGAAGGTGGTGCGTTCCAAGAACCCCACGTGGCTTGAGTGTGGTAGACGCAGTGAGGGAAGTGGGCAGCGCCTGCCAGCCTTTCTGCAAAGCTGAGGAACCATCGAGATGTCTCCCTGGAATGACCGGGGACATGCACTCTGGAAAGATAGTTGAATGGAATCATTAGAGGTGGAAGATTTCACAGGCACGAATGCAGGATGAGGACTTTAGACTGTTTACCTGTGGAGATCCACTTCTTCTTTAGGTTCATTTATGTATTTGAAGGAGAAAAGAGAAGGCTCAGAAGGAGACCTAGGCCTGTCTGAGGAGCTTGACCACACTTGGGCTTGTTTACTGGCATTGGGAAGCCACGGCAAATCTTTGTCCTTTGTACCCCTCTTCATTATAATGCTATCCACAGTATTTCGTTATCTTACTTTTCTCCCTATAAATCGCTATTTGTTCATTCAGGAATTACCAAAGTATCTACCGTGTGCCAGAAACATGGAAAGAAAAGCACCCAGATTCTGTCTGGAGGCCTTCAGACCTATGCGAAGACAGATATTTACGTGTCACGGTGTGATGAGTGTGTAACACAGGCTGTGACTAAAGTGTGCGCAGGGCTGTGAGCGTACACCACAAGAGATGTGACCTAATTGCAGGGCCAGGAAAACCTGAGGCCTTGACTCAGTATGAACGGGAGTTATGCACAAGAGATACAGGGAGGAGAGTTCGAGGCAGGAGCGCTGCTGGTGTGGAGGTCCCATGCAGAAGGAGTGTGAGAAACAGGAATAAGCCTGAGGGCAGAGCACAAGGGGAAGGAGGACCCCAGTCTGGGGTTGGTGAGGGAAGTAGAGCCTGTGGACTGTGATGAAGACTTTGACTCTTATGTTGAAAACAGTAAAAACTTCATGTTAGGGTTTTTAAATGAAGAAGGAGAGGAGTAGTGTGTCACGTTCACGTTGGTACTTTGAAGAGATGGCCCTGGCTCCAGTGCGTGCAGACTGGAGGGGCAGGATGGTTGCTGTCCTGGGTAAATGCGGTGGTTGGGTGCAGGAGGACAGACCCTGGAGTAGGCTGCAGCCGTCGAGAGAAGCCATGGGCAGATCGGAGCATTTAGCACTGACGTAGTCTTTCTCAAAGTATGGTTGGGACTCAGGGTTCCTGAGATACTTTCAGGGTGTCTGTAAGGTCAAAACTATTTTCAGAATGATATAGTCAGACATGATTTGTCTCTTCACTGATTCTCTCGTGAGTGTACAGTGGCATTTTCCGGAGGTCATGTGTCTGAGGTGTCGTCTTCGCTCTGCTGATTAAAGAATGTGTGCTGTGTATCACTGCTGTGACAGTTTCTGAGCTTCTAATACAGTGAGTCAGTGTAATTCACGTAAATGAAAGCTGCTTAGGGTCCTCAGTTTTTCAAATGTGTAGGAATTCTAAGACCAAAAGATTTAAGAACCTCTGTGGCGTTGGATTGCTTTTACATGTGTTGAGAGAGAACGGGATAAGTTAACTGGTTTATGGGTCTGCGTAAAGGCACTGCCTTTCACCAGGGCAGGGTCACTAGACAAGAGCCTGGCTGTGGTGCTGAGAGGGGCAGAACTTAGGAACTTATATTCAGACGGTTTGAATTGGGGGTGTCTTTGAGACAACTAACAGGACGTATCAGATGGGCAGCTAAATATACAGGGGAGAAAATCAGAGCTGGAGAAAATTACTGGAAATTGTCAAGTTGAAGCCATGGCCCAGATGAGCATCTACACGGAGACAGCAGAGTGAGACGAGAATAGTGCTAGGACTGGGCCTTACAAACCCAGACTCTCAGTGGCCTCTTAGGGGCAGATGAACCTTCAAAGGACCCAGGGAAGGAGTGACCAGAAAAGTAGGCGGGAAATTAGGGGAGGATTAGGAAGAGGCCTTACCTGGTACCAGTCAGGTTGGAAAGGATAGACTCTTATAGTGTAAGAGACACAGACTTGTCATGTTTATCTCAAAAGTCTGAGCGCTTGCTGCACTTTTAGAAGAGTCATAGGAAACAGGGCAAGAGAGGAGTCAAGGTTGAAGCAGGAGGGGACTAGAAGTCCTACCAGTGGAAATGGTCAAATGAGAAGTCGCCGGATTGTAAGCTGTAGCGATTCAGCCACCCAGCGGGTTGTCTGTCTTCCTCCCAGCAACATCAGCCGGCCTGTGAGTATCTAGTAAGGCCTCCAGCAGCCGTGGCCACGTTTTCCGGGACAGGAAGTACAAGGTAGGCCCAACAGTTTTAGACACAGTTTGTTTCAGGTTCTTCCTTATTCTGAACAGATAGTAGCGCCCTCCTCCCCGACTCTTGACGGCGGCACTGCTCTCTCGAGTAACACAGACACCACCTCTCGTAGGCTCGTTTTCACGCTTGAAATCAGCTGTCATGTTCACCCAGTGCTTTTTCAATCATAATATACATGCCTTGAATTCCAGTTTTTTCAAGCCAGTCAGTCTTAAACTAGTTCATGCTGAAAAAGAAAGGAAAAGACCCAAACACTTGGGTAATAGGCACCAGCACAAAGGAGGAGCCCCCTGTGGAGTGACCTCTAGGGAAGGCAGATGGGGTTTCCTACACAAAGACGCCCTTCTCCATACCTTTTCCTTTAGAACGTTTACCCTTCTTTATAGCCTCCTGGGGAGCACAGGCCACATCCCGCTGGGTTCCAGTCCAGGATCTGGAGGGAAATAACCAGTGTGAAGAACTAAATACAAATCAGATAAAGGTGCTTCCTCCTCCTCTCTCTCCTGCCTGCCTGCTTGCCTTCATTTCTGCCTGCACCTTCCTTTTAAATAAAATAAAATACGTTCTACCTGCCTTACTACATTGGGCAGTGCCCCGAAGCCACAGAGCCAGAGCTCAACCAAAGGGCTGCCCAGTCATATCCCGACTCCCATTTGGTCTGGTGCATTTGTTAATAAGTGCCTTTACCTCTGTTCTTACTGCATCTTGCTCCTTGTCTTGCTGCTGCACCCCACAGCAAGGCAAGCCAGGTTGCAGCCTTGAGGAGGGGTAGCCAGTGAGGGGCAGCAGTCAGTTCTTTCAGGGAGCTTGGCAGTGAAGGGGAGAGGTGGGCTCATGCCCTAAGAGAGTGGCAGAAGGTGGGTCAGGGTGTTTTGGGACTAGAGATCTGAGCATGTTTCTGAAGGGAGGTCTTGAGAAGGACATTGAAGGTGGTGAAGAGGGGTGCATAGGGAGCTGGCTTCTGCAGACTGGTTGGATGTCCAGGTTGGGGTCACAGAACGCCTTGGCAAGGGGACCTTGCTCTTCCTCTGAAAGGAGAGGAGGACAATTCAGGCAGATGGGCAAAGAAAAACTGTTGAACGGATGAGATGCCTTATAGTAACACCCAGGCCATAATGAGGAGAGAGCGATGCACAGGACAAGCCTCCCGTCCTGGTACGGATTGCAGTGTGGAGACAGGACTGCAGAGGTAGTGACCGCACACACCGAAACAGGACGGTCAGCTTCCTCCGCTTCACAGATTTTTCCTCCTGGCTGTAATCAGACAGCTCAGCGGTGAAAGCAACTTCAGTTAAACTTCGATTAAAAGCAACTTCGATTAAAGATGGGCATTTTGAAAGTTGAAGCACTCAGGATATCCTTAGTCTTACGGAATGAAAACATTGAGAAACCGCTCTGCACAGCCTGGGCCAGTATAACATAGTGGAAATACTGGTTAAGGTTTTCCACTGAGGAAGAAAAAAGATTTGATACCTCTCCCTCTCACCTGCCGCCTCCCCTTTAAGAGAGACAAGGGTTTACAGAAGAGTCGATGGCCCAAGAGAGCTGTCTCTTTGTACTTGCGCTGTTGTACTTGCGCTGACCTGCACACCAGCACTGACCCAGAGCTCTGGAACTCCCTGCGGAGGCGCTTCCTGACAGCGCCGGCTTCCTGATGGGCGTCGCTGATGAGCGGGGCCGACTCCAGAGCCCAGCGGTCGGTCGCACTGAATCAGGATAGAGCAAAAGCATCAGCAAATCCGGGCTACTCTGGGCCTGCCTCTGCCTCTCTGATCAAGGCTGGAGGAGGGCTGGGAATGTGCACAGCTGGCACCTTCGGCCCAGTTCTCCCCTCGTGTGGAGAAGGCCTTCCTTGGAAATGCGGGCCGCTCTGAATGCAACACTGCTGTTGCCTCTTCCGCTTCTGTGGTGCTGAGGTGGGGCTCGTTGGCACACAGAGCTCATGAGATTAGCACTGGATCAAGCTGGAACCCAGCCAGAAAGGGTGCCCAGAGAACCTGCCGTCCTTGCTGTGCCTGCCTTTTGACACTGGAGCAGGTCTCACCTAGCTCTGTGGTTTGAGTGTCTGGCGTCCTGCTGGTAAATATGTGAGTGTCTGGTGAGTCTTAGGGTTCAGTGGCCTGTCCTGTTCGGCTCCCTTTCTCACTAGTTCTCAATTGCTGCTGTGTGTCTGATTGGCCCCCAATTCTGAAATGAAGATAAAAACAAAACTGAAAATACACTGGAGTAGTTCTGCCAACTCCTGGTTTTTCCATTCGCCATCTCTGATAGCCATTGGTTTGGGGAGACTTCCCTTTCCTGCCCCAAGCTGTAGGCCTGTGCACAATAGCCCCTGGCCCATTGCCCATCAGATAATAAGGCTGGATCTCTGCAGGCAGCAATGTATATTGGAAAAAGTGAAAGTCTCTGGCTGGAAATAAAAGCTCAGAAAACCTTTGCTATTTTCCCCCAGGCCCTCCTGGGTCTGTAAGTGCTGGCCTCCATTGAGCTAGTCCCATCCCATCTGCAAAACCAGGGGAGAGTTCAGCACTAGTCAGTGAAGGAAATAATGGGTGTCAGGGGCCCATGAGTATTTTATCCCAGGGAGGGCTCACTCTAGACTTCATGTAACAGATTGGAAGCAGGGTGTCCTGTCGGGATAGTTTGTACCAGCATCTAGGATTTTATCAATAAGTCCGAGTTTTTCCTCAGAGTACTTCCTCATCAGGAAGATGATGTCTCCTTTTATGGGAGACACATTTTGTTTGTTCCAAGTCAAATGTGTTAAATGACTTTTCATTCCAGAATGTACTGATCAGGGCACAACTTCACAGAACAGAGTTCACTCTAACTCATTTCAGGCAGAAGAGATTTAATGCACATTCTGCTTCTAGAATCACGGGGAGAGTGAGAGACACAGACTCTGGGTAGTAACATGTGCACAGGGTTCCCCGCTCCAGACCCAGAAGCACAGCACCACTCCGCTGACGTGGGCCCCACGCATGGGCATGCCTGTACCTGTCTGCAGGAAAGACCGGGCGTGGGCTCTGCGATGGGCAGAGAGATGGAGGCTTCAGCCTGTGACTGCCCAGAGACAGAACATAGAAGCCATCAACATTCGACAAGTGCATCTGCTTGACTGAGTGAAGGGGGGCCTTAGAAATGCAGCTTTTAGGTGCAGCGGTTGGTCAGGTTAGTTAGGCTCGTCGCCTCCCAAGGACACAGGCCGCATGCTCCCGAGTTTGAGTCCCAGGCCTGAGGGAAACAGCAGTATGAAAAACTAATTGAAAAATGAAATGCTTCTTCCTCCTCTCTTCCTGCCTGCCCACTACTGCCTTCATTTCGTGCCTGCACCTTTCCTTTAAAAAGAAAAACATACCTCCACAACGTGGGAGGCCAAGGAAATCATTCAGTTCTGGAAATTTAGGATTCCTACTTGGTCTCAAGAAGGAAGACTTTCACTGAAAAAGAAAGAAAAAAACAAAACTATTTAAAAAAAAATACAGATTTTAGCTGCTTCGCTTCTGAGATGATAGTGGGGTGGGACGGGTCTTGAGTTTAACCTGAATATCTGCCACTTGGAAGTAAGGAGAAGGCAGAATCTGCTGAGCTCCCTCCAAGTAGATGTGTGTTTGTGCCATCACACTCACAACTTGCAAGAAAAGCTTGCAAGGTGAATTGTTCTCCCCATTTTTGCAGGAGAGGAAATTAAGGTGAGAATTTAAACTGTGCAGTGAAAAAGTGGGCGAAGCCTGATTTGAACTCCTGTCTCTAATTCCACTCATAGGCTTTTCTTACTGAGCCCTGCTCTCCTCCTCAGGTGGCTTCTGCTGTCGCCAAAGGTTGCCAGTGTGTGGCCTTAATTTCCACCGAACCTGGCGCTGCTAAATGTTATCTGCACCTGGGCTAATGGCAGTCCGTGCTTGTTAAGCAGTGCTCAGGTTCCATTCTTTTTCCACAGTGCTGCTGGGATGTTGTGCTGCAGTGGAAAGAGACATGGCCATCTGGGCCACTGGAACGTAGGGTAGCTTTCTCGTTACTCATCCAGATTTTCCCTGACCTCCATCTTGTTGCCTTTGAGCCCCAAGGCATTTACGCCCCTGGACTCTGACTCATAAGTGACAACAGACAGAACATCTCTGAGTTGAGCTGATGAAATATGGTATCGTGTTGGTTTTGTGCTGTCAAGAAATCCCTGTGTTCACCTCCCTCCTGCTCCTGTCACATTTCCCCAAGACTGGGACTCCCCACCCTCCAGATTGCTCATGGCCCATCCAGGGAGAAGTCTTAACTTTCCTCACTGTGTCGAGCCGAATGCCTGCCCTTTCAGAAATAAACTGTGGTTTCAAAATTACCTGAGCTGGGTACGCCCTGGTGGAATAGTGGTTTGGTCCACTGCCTTTGCCTGGCACAGTCCATATACATCCCAAGGACCTGAGTGCTTGTCCCAGGGCTGGGGAGAACAACAAAGACAAACAACTAAAAAGTGCTGCTTCCTTCTCTGTCTTCCTGCCTGCCTGCCTCTGCTCACCTTCACTCCTGCCTCCACCTTTTCTTTGTGTTGTTTTTTTTGTTGTTGTTGTTTTTACATTGCTTTAGCTGAACTGTACTGGGAGCCACCATAAAATTGTATGTTTGGGCCTTGACCTTCCCTTCTGTGCAAGGGGGTGGTAATGCACCCCCTCTGCAGCGGTGTTGTGAGGGTTCAATGAGGGGTAACAACATGTCAAAAAGAAAGGAAAATTTCTTTGGATGATTTCATTCCTCTGTTCATGCACAATAAATGTATACTCAACAGTGTCAGTTTCTTCCAGAGCTTAGAAACTTGGACAAAACATTCTTTCCTCCATAGGCTCTTTCAGGTCATTTGAAAGGCGTAGCTCAGATACTGATTTATCTCAGAATTGGTAGCCTCTACCCTGTGAGTCAGGTGTTGAGATAAGAAATCCAGCAAAATTCTCTACCTGTTTACAGAGTAGTTTTGTTTCTGGCGTCTTCTCTGAAGTCAAGTGGGCAAGCTGAGTTATCTTACTGGGCACCCCCGGTTGGCCTTCCCACACACCTCATTGTCAGCAGTCTTTAGAGAGAGGCTGGCTTGATGCCTTCAGCAAGAAACTGGAAATGTTCTTGATGGTGAATTCATTAAAATGTCTTCTATACAACCAAATAAGCCATATATTCTGAATAACTGACTTCATGTAGAAAAATTAAAGAGTTTCTTGAAGGCCATTGAAAATGAGAGTTTAAATTCTCTAGAGATTATTTCTCAAAGAACAGCCTTCCACTATTCTTAGACTTCTCCATTTTCCTTCCTTCTTGCTGGTCCTTATGGGAGGAGCCACCTGGCTCCAGCACTTTGTTAGGCCCGCCCTGCCTTCCCAGAGATCCAAGAGCTGCGGCCAGACTCTGCCTGCCTTGCACTAGACTCTTGGGCCCTGGTGGACAACCTGGCTTTTTCCGCAGCACAGAGCGCAATCTCAGAGCACCTGGCTTCCAGATGAGCTTTTGACCAGTGTGGGAGAGAAAACAGCTGCTGTGTATACATCAGATTGTCCTTCTGAAGCAGGTCTCGGGCTGCGGTTCTCCAGGAAAGGCAGGCTTGGCAGGTGGCTGTTCCCGTCTACCAGAGTCAATCGAGACGGGCTCTTCCCGAGAGCTCCAGCTGCCATCTTGCTCCGTCTGCCTTAGCTGTTCCCACAGAACATCTGGCCCACAGTTCCATTTCAGGAAAGCTGGTGGCATAGCCACTGACCCGGGAAGCCAATGAGGAGGGAAAGCAGCCTGCTCTGTTGAGTGATGGCACGTCTGCTCCTGGTGTCTGGGGCGGGGGAGGTGTTTGACAGGAGCGGAAGGCACTGAGCGGAGGGCACCATGCCCCTGCTTTTCTACGGAATGCGCTGCCTTGGTTCTCACTAGAAGAGGAGAAGGACTTAGGATAAGAGTCCTGTATTTACATTTGAAACTACTAAAATTTTTTGTGTGCAAGTACATTTGAGCTTTAGAAAGGGGAAAAGGTGCAAACTTTTGGTGTCTCCCCCTCTGATCATAGAAAATACCAGCCATGAAAAGCTCTGAGCATGAGTAGGGAGACCTGTTTCCCAGATGTGAAACACCGTGTGGCAGAAAGACATTTCTTAGTGACTTAGAATGTGCCAGCACGCCTGATATTGTTCAGTGTCATTAGGGTAGTAAACTGTTCATCTTCCCAACCAATAGGGCGACTTCCTTTTATATTCTTTTACTTATAAAATAGTTCTAATAACTGTGTTGTGTCTCTTAAGAAATAGGTCACGTTGAGTCACAGATTCCTCTTCTGTGAAGTTAAGCAAATATTTTCCTCTCAGGGTCATTGAAAGAAAGGGTTAAGTGAAGCAGCAAATATATAAACACCTTGTGGAATGCATGGTACTTAGGACTCAGCAAATGTTTGCCAAACTTCTAGTACAGGAGCTGAAAACCAAGAAGTAATTACTGTAAATGCCTTAAAAAAAAAAAGTAAATGTAAGATAACATTATTACTCTTAGCCAGGAAGGTAGGAGTGGGTAGGGATGCATCAAGAAGCAGCATGTTTCTGACCAGAGCAGCAGAGAATCTTCTTACCTCATCTCACCTCCATAGAGAATAGATGAAGGGAGACATGACTGGAGGAACAGGGCCGCAGAGCGAGATGGAGAAGGATGTCCAGGGCTTTGGGGTGTCTTGCCGTGGACCCCGGCTTCAAGATGCTGCTGGACCCAAGTTCCAGAGGACCAGCCTGATGGATTGATCATTTTCCTAGGTTCTTCCCATGGTGGGAGGAAGTGTGAGAAATGGTTCTCTGGGGGAGAAGGAATTAGAGGAATGACATTATTAAAGAGTAATTATACTCAAGGATTTTTTTTAAAGATGATCTACTTGCCCATCTGAAGTGTTTTAATGGGGTTTATTCGGGTCACGTTTTGTGCCAAGGTTCTTTGTTATGTATAAGCTAGTACCTATTCCATCTCTGCAGTTACTTCCTAGTAGGAGGGGACTTCATTGGCCTTTGGAGCTGGGGACATGCTAGGCTGTGTCACCCTGACTGCGAGGCCTGATGTCTGCACTGGCACCGGTTCGCTTTGCCTCATGCTGAAAGAGCCCAGGGGCTCTGTGGTCAAAGGTCTTGTGTCTCTGCTCTAGACTCCCAGAACCCCGGCCGAAGCTCTCCTCCCCCGGGCTATGTGCCCGAGCGGCAGCAGCGGATTGCCCGGCAGGGTTCCTACACCAGCATCAACAGTGAGGGCGAGTTCATCCCGGAGACCAGCGAGCAGTGTGTGAGTAAGAGGGCTGCACCAGGCCTCGGGGCGCGGGGCACCAGGGTCATAGTGGGGGGCTCTCGGGTCATGGTGTGGAGTAAAGGGCCTCAACTCCATCAGGTAGCTCTGTAACCTGGGCCTGCCCACATACGGACTGTTCCTTTCCAGGGACCAAATATCCATTCCTGCCAAAGACAATCTTAAACTATTCTGTCTCCTCGGTGTTGGATGTGCATCTGGCAGTTTTCCTCGTTTCTGGGCCTTTCACTGGTCTCCCTTCAGAGCACCACTCTGCTATGAAAATACTTCCTTACAGCTGCCTGTCATTCCAGTACTTTTAACACATACCAATCCTAATGGACAAATTCTGTATTTCATTGGCACTATTTTGGTTTTGCTTTTTTTTTTTTTTTTTTTAAAGAAAGGCATAGGCAGGAATGAAGGTGGGAAGGCAGGCAGGCAGGAGAAGAGGTAGAGGCACTTTATTTCAATCAGTGGCTCATCGCATTTATTTCAATCAGTTGTTCATTGCTGGTTGTCTCTGCACCCGTGGATCTTAAACCTTGGGATGTGTGTGAACTGCTCCCAGTTTAACCCACTAGGCCACCAGGGTGCTCCAGTTTTGCTATTTTTTGACGAAAGGTAGGAAGTAAACCAAATCCAAACTAATCTGTAGAATTAGTTTCTTTGGGTGAACTTTTATGGTGGTAGACAGCTATATTCATTATCTGTTGCAACACAGCAAATTACCAGAAAGTTAGCAGCTTTAAGCAACATTCATCATTTTACAGTTTCCCTAGGACAGGAATCTAGACGTGACTTAGCATGACTTCTGCTCAAAGTCACATTCGTCTGCAGTCTAACACCCTGCACTCAGCGTCAGCCCAGCCGCCTTCCTGTTTGGAGCTTAGGGCTCCCTTCCAGGTTCATGTGGTTGTTGGCAAAATCCAATTCCTTATGGTTGTAGGACTGTAGTCTCTTTTCCTTGCCAGCTGTCATCCAGGGGCCACTCTGTGCTCCTAGAAGTCCTCTTGCTCCAGTCTGCAAAGCCAGAGTCTTAGATAATATAACATGATCATGGGGATGAAGAGCCCATCCTCTTCACCATAGTTTATTGATTAGAAGCAAGTCACAGGTTCTACCCATACTCGAGGAGAAGGTACTATACAAGGCTGTCATCCACCTGTGGGAAGGGAGGTCACCTTAGGGTGTGTCCATCACAATCTTCACCCATTTTTATGGCTAGTTTTTTGACTGGTGGCTCACTTGATGAACATGGCATTTTGGCTTAGTTAATAAGTAAGAGCGAGGTCTTCGGCTTCACTCCAAAGTCTTTTCAGTGAGCTTATTTTCATTGCAGAGAAAGATCTGCCCTTAAAAGTTTTGGGGATTTGCGGGTGTGGCCTAGCGGTCTAGTTACACCCTGGGGGCAGTTTCACATACTTCCCAGGGGTCCCAGGTTCAAGTCCTGGGGCCGGGGTAGCGGGGGCGGGGGACACAGAACCAGTGTGAACAACTAAATCAAAATGAATGGGGTGTTTCATCCTCCTCTCTCTCCCTGCCTCCCTGTTCGCCCTCATTCCTGCCTTTTTCCTTTAAAAAAGCAATAACAAAAACTTTTGAGGATTTGACTTGGGAAGGAGAAATTTCTAAAAGGTAACTCATCCACTGAAAGAATCAGCACCATCTCATGGGATGCTGGTTTGACAACTGACTGATTCTTGTAACTCTTCTTTTTCTTCATAGCCGGTCTCTGGGGAGCATTGTTCAAACTCTACAGACCAGGAGGAGTCCTTTAACACTGCCAATTCTTTCTGGGTTGCCTTCCAATTGAATTTATGTTTGGAGCTATCACCTGGATTCTGTTAGCTCCAGATTCCCTTTTTGAACTTTCTACTGACCCTCCTTTCCATTCTCTCTACTCAATGCCTTTCAGAATGTGAGCTGTCTGGTGACTGGGTGCTCACTCAGGGATTGCAGTGAGTTTGATTGCCTTGGCCTCTGTCCCTCCTCATGGTCCTGTGTCCTGGCCACTTTACTCTTTTATGTTACCCGTCTGACCCTGGAAGGCATAGGAGTGTCTCACTCAGGAGGACAGACCTTTAGAAAGAGGTCAAGGAAAATAGAGAAGGTGACAGCTGGGGACGCCTGGACCCTCCCCCAGGGCCTTTGCTGAAGAGAATTGCTCCCAGTAACTGATCATCAAAGATAAGACTATACAACAGAGAGCAAAAGAGCAAGTATATATAGTGAAAGAATTTTCACTTGAGATTTTCTTGAAAAATGAGACCGAGATAAGTTTATTTTGTTTCTGCTTTATCAGATTTAAGTAACAGTTGTCACTTTGCTAATATTTAGTGTGGACATTTTCTTTAAGAGATGAAGAAAGGGAGAGGAGGAAGGAGCTTTTTTTGTTTGTTTTTTAAGGAAGGAAGAAGAGGAGGAAGCACTTTCATTTGTTTATTTGTTTTGGTTTTGTGTTCCCCACACCCCACATTCTGGGCTAAGCCACTAGGGTACACTTTCATGCTAATTTTTTTGGCTTCATTTTTCTAAGAAAAATTTTGCCAGCGCAGTGTAACTTTCTTCCCTTTCCTTTGACTTCTGCACACTGTCAGAAAAGAGTTTTTTCCCCACAGCAGCCATCACAGGAGTTAGTGGGTTTTCTGAAGGCCTCTCTTGAACCTTTGGTGCTCATGTTCCTCCATCTAGTTACACTTGTCTGTTCTCTCTCTTCTGGTAGCTGGTGTGATCCTGCCAAATATGCACTTGATGAATTAGGAACAATTCTTTCCCACACTGGTTTCACCCACTTGGATAAATCCTGTATCCTTCACAAGACTTGCATTTTTCTTTACAATTAAATGACCTTGATTGACAAGTTTTTGAAAAATCATGTATGACAGTATGATCTAAAGCATTTGAAATTACAGGTGAGATGCAAATGGGAAGAGGTCATTTGAGTTGTGACATTTATGACAGTTGTTAGTGAATTTTCTAGTTTTGATACTTTGCTTCTCTGTATAATGCGTACCTTTGGATCTCAGCTGTTGAATATCCTCTCCCATAGGTAATGAAGGTGAGATGGGTGGAGAAAGCCTGTTTACAGGCTCTTATTTGAGCATTTGACCAAGGACTGTAGAATGCTTTCGTTTGTAGCCTTTCATTGGTGCTAGCCTTTGCAGGAAAGCCATGAACTGGAAAATGTTTCTTCTGTAGCCACAGACACAAACGAGTTCTATGCAGACAGTTCCAGCCTTTATAGACCTTCCGTGACTCGTCTGCGAATGGAGGGCAGCGCTTGTCTTTGTAAATGTTATAAGTTACGGCATGTAAACGAGGCGGTGCGGGCCCACCTGAACCTCTGGGAGTCTCCGCAGCGTTGTGCCATCTCCAGCACCCGACCCCAGCCCTCATGAGCCAAGAAAATGCCAACAAAAGCAGCAGCCAGCGTCTCAGCTTTGCCCTCCTGGCTGAGTGCCTTGGGATGCCAGCCAGGCATTTTTCTCCTTCCTGGAAACTTGCCCTTCAAACTTCGGGGAGAATGGTAGCTGCCTGGCCATACTTCCCGCTGCACAGGCAGGGGAAGAACCCTTGCATACCTCGACAGTCAGGGCCGTTTGCTGACCCTGCTGGAATTGGGGCCAGGACTGGGAGTCATTGTGTGACTTGCTTCGCAGATGCTGGATCCCCTGAGCAGTGCTGAAAATTCCTTGTCGGGAAGCTGCCAGTCCTTGGACAGGTCTGCAGACAGGTATGAACTGTGGCTGTTTTGAGAGTTACCTTGATTTTCCAAACACCAGTGAGAATGTTATGTTTGTATAATTACATGAATGTAATAATACAGCTCACATTTATTAAATGCTTGCTGTATTGTTCCAAGCGCTTTCCATGTTTCTACTTCTCACATAATATCTGTCGCCCTCTGACTCCTGACCTCATTGCTGTGTCTGGACTGAGAAGCAGCGGACCTTCAGTGTTTGGGGGAAGAAGTTATTCTCTGCGGGTTTACTTGTTTCTTTTCTCCTCCAGGTATTTCTTGTGAAATAAGAAACTGGGATATATAAACTAGAAAACAAAATATCCAGACTGCTTAGCCTATCACACTGCCTGCTTGGCATGTAGGCTCGTGCTTACACTTTGCAGGGAACTCGAGTCGTGCGCGCCTCTCTGCACCAGCTGGTCCTGCAGAGCAGGCTCTCCTGTGGGGTGGGGATGGGGACTGGAACGTTGGCCTTGGCTCTGATCCAGCCACTGTCTCACCTTGACATGGTTCTGCCCAAGGGTTCATGTGCCCCTATAGCTTAGGGCCATGGACTGAGGCTGTGGAGCAGGCCAATTGTTCTGTCTTTCTTGAGATCTGAGTGCTGATGAGCGCTGACTTTCCTAGAGAGCACAGAATACCCTGTAGTTATTCGTTGGTCCATAACCTCGTTTGGGGCTTGCTCTCCAGCCAGGAGAAGCAAGCATGCAAAGTGAGGGCTCTGCCAGGACCAAGACTGGCTCTCACTTTGGACTCTCTTAAGTTTTGTGGCAGGAGTGGGGCAGTGGGCAGGACAGGCCTACAGAAGGTCTGGCAGCTGGGAGTGGACAACCTGGAGAGTTTCTGATGTGTGGCCGTCTCAAAAGGCATTTGCATGTAATGAAAGGACCATTCAGGTGGTTGCTGGAAAAGATAACTACGTTTATCCACTTGGATCTTTGCCTCCATCCTTCAGTGCTTTGTCTTGTTCTCTTTGGGAGTAAAGCCCAGCAACCCAAACTTAGTTCCCTGAGGCCTGGCCTACCTTGAGCTCAGAACCTTCATCTTCCCTTCATGGCATCTGGAGCCAGAGAAACCTGACTTCGGTTCCAGCTCCACTAAACATTAGTGCAGTGGCTTCAGACAAGTCCCTTAACCTCTCTCTTCGTGCAGCAGTCCCCCATCTCCAGATTGGGGTGGTGGTAGTTATCTGAAAGGACGGTGCTTGGTTGAGTGACAAGAGCACAGACTTCGCAGCCACAGACCTGGCAGGTACAATAGCGCTCCTGATACCCAACCTGTCAGGTGCCTGGGAAAACTAAACTAGCACAGCCACTCTCAGTGACTGTACCTGCTGGTACAGTCTTCATGTTATCTTCATGACCTCACAAGGTTTCTAGGATGAAATGAGAAAAACTTCATTTTATAAAATTCATCGGCGCAGCAGTGTGAAAGCCGCAGCATTGTGAAAGCCGCAGCATTGTTGCTATTTTACCACCGCCCTGGGCACAGACTTGTCCGCAGCCTTCCCGGGACCAGGTGGGAAGACAGACCCAGCAGGACGGTGCGACGGCACGAGTTGCCCCGGGTCCCGTCAGACGCGTCCGCACGCTGGTCAAGAGGAAGCAGGACGCTGTGCTCAGAAAAGGACTGCGTGTCTCTAACTGTGCTTCTGGCTCATTGTCCTGATGGCAGGGAGTTAGAAACCGGAGTCCACCCGCTACCAACCTTCGTCCTGCAGGAAAGTCCGCTTTGTGATTTGGTTTGCATCCTGTTTTTCAGTCCATCCGTCCGGAAATCTCGAATGTCCCGAGCCCAGAGCTTCCCCGACAACAGGCAGGAGTTCTCGGGTGAGTGCCGCCGGGCGTGGGCCAGGCTGCTGCTCCGACTGAGCTGAGTTGGGAAGCAGTACTGCGCTTCAGTTCTCCCAGGACCTGCTGCTTCGAGTCTCACGTGTCCTAAGGGCGTAACTGAGGCCAGCCGTCCCCTCTCCCTCTTGCACTCAGATCGGGAAACGCAGTTCTGCGACAGAGGGGTCAAAGGCGGAACCTACCCCCGGCGCTACCACGTGTCCGTGCATCACAGGGACTACAGCGACGGTGCGTGCGGCCCACCCGCCCCCGCTGGCAGTTCAGGGGGCGCGGGTTAGAGCTCCGCAGGAAAGCAGGGCTGCAGCCCGTGTTTCCGTCGCGCCCGACTGGCCGTGCCCCAGACGGGCGCGCTCGTGCGGGTGGCAGAGTGAGGGCTGTTTGTAGACGGTGCCGCCGCCGCGGGGTTCTGTCCCGAGTCCCCGCGTGCTCTGGAGGGGTCAGCTCTCGGTGAAGCTTGTGAGTAGGAGGCCAGGGAAACATATGCGCGTGCATGAGCCTCGTGAGTGGCACCGAGGCCTAGCGCTCTGCCTCTCTGTCCGAGGCTCCCTCAGCACCCGCGGCTGCTTCCGAAGCCCTGCCTTTGTCCTGCTGCTCAGGCTGCCGGAGCAGCAGCCGCTCCGGCACCAGTCTGCTGGGAGCCAGAGAGGCTGGACCAGAGCAGGCGTTAGAGCCCGGTTTGCACACTCAGCCTCATGGCCAGTGGTCCGACTTGCTGTCTCTGCCCCGAACTCCCCAGGGAGAAGAACGTTTCCCCGAATACGGCGTCATCAAGGCAACCTGTTCACCTTGGTACCGTCCAGCCGCTCCCTGAGCACCAACGGCGAGAACGTGGCTCTGGCGGCGCAGTACCTGGACCCCCGGGGCCGCCTGCGGAGTGCGGACAGCGAGAACACGCTCTCTGTGCAGGACAGGAGCGCGCCCACCAAGTGTGAGGAAGGGCCCTCCCGGGAGAAGACAAGGGGCGGGGAGCTCCCACCGGCCGCAAGGCTGGAGGCCGTGGGCGCCGGGGGCGGCCTGCGAGAGCCCCCGGACCCGGGCCTCACTCCACCGCGGTGGAGCGACCTGCGTCCCCTCTCGGCTCTTCAGTTCTTCCGTGTTTAAACTGAAGCGCCGTCTCCTCAGTCCCCGCCATATTTATGCAGGGGCTTTAGAAGTAACGATGTCTACTCAGTGCAGAAGAGCGCTTAACCAGGGCGGCAGCCGGTCCCCTGCCTCTCAGGACTGGACGTTCAGGCCTGAAGACGAGGGCACCGGTCCTGCTCCAGGCGGGGTGGACATGCTGTGCTAAGAGCCGAGGTGGTGCTGGTGACAGGGCCTTGAGCCATGGCGCCTCTGGAGAATGGGCAGGATAGTGCTAAGTCATGTGCACGGTCTAATCCCTTTCTGTCTGTCCTCCTCTAGCTCCCAGCGCCCCCATCAACTGGCGCCGTGGGAAGCTCTTGGGCCAGGGTGCCTTTGGCAGAGTCTATTTGTGCTATGACGTGGACACAGGACGTGAACTTGCTTCCAAGCAGGTCCAGTTTGACCCAGATAGTCCTGAGACCAGCAAGGTACGTGTCTTCCCTGCCATCTTTCTGACTCCTGGCTCCTCCCTCTCGACAAAAAGGCCCCCTTGTCGCTCAGACTCTGTTCGAGATGCGCTGGGTGCTCCCCTTTTGTTCTCCTAAGCGCCCTGCTGCCTGCTGCCCTGAGGTGAAGGGATTATGGCCGCTGAGCACCCGCGGGAGTGTGGGTATGAGGAACTGATGCCAAGCAACCCAGACCGAGGAGGTGACCAGCTCCCCAGGGAGCAGCACTGCCCCACAGCCCCTGGCACCTGTGTCGGCCCTTGGCCCAAGAGGGAGCTTCAGCTCCGTTCAGCTTCAGTCCTGAATGTGGCCCACCACCCCAGCGCAAGGACCGGTGCAGCAGTTCTCTTAACTGAGTGCCCACCCCCTCTTCCAGCAGAGCGGGGTCACCAGCCACGGCACCCCAGCACATGGCCAAGGGCAGACAGCTGAGAATGCCCCTTTTCCCAGTTGACGCTCTCAAGGCAGGCAGAGCCTGTGAGGCCACCGAACTGGCCCTAGGTGGAGAGAAGCGGGGCAGAGGGCCGTGGTGACCCTGTGGTCGTCTCCCTCCTAGGAGGTGAGCGCCCTGGAGTGTGAGATCCAGCTGCTGAAGAACCTGCAGCACGAGCGCATCGTGCAGTACTACGGCTGCTTGCGGGACCGCGCAGAGCGGACTCTGACCATCTTCATGGAGTACATGCCGGGGGTAGGTGCCCGGGTGCCTGGGGACGCGCAGGGAAGGCCTGCGCTGCCAGCTGCGAGGGGGTCCTCTCACATGGGTCTGGGAGAGACTCCAGAAGCTCCAGGAGGTGAGGTGAGTACAGACGTGGAGTCAGAAGGGGCCTGCATCGGGCTGTGGTGCAGTGAGCACTGCCTTTGCCTGGAGCAGGCCGGCCTCCCTTCTGGATCTGATTTGTACGCTGCTTGAGGGAAGGATAGTCTCACACTTTATCCCAGCTTCCCGGCAGCCCAGGCAAAGTGCCTGGCATGTCAGAAACAGGTCCTGGACGAGTCACTCCTTTGCCACAGTGCTGTGGGCTGGAAACAGCCTGGCCTGCTTCCCGAGGTGAGTCTCTGGTTCTGTGGCTCTAGGGCTCCGTGAAGGACCAGTTGAAGGCCTACGGAGCTCTGACAGAGAGCGTGACCCGAAAGTACACCCGGCAGATTCTGGAGGGCATGTCCTACCTGCACAGCAACATGATCGTTCACCGGGACATCAAAGGTGGGCAGGGCATTGCCCGTTCTGAACTGTCTCAAAAGCAGGACCCTAATGGCTTCCTTGGGGTGATGGGTATGGAAATGGGAAGATACTGGGAAGTGCTCTGCAGATGTGTGTGATGGTGACTGTGCTGGAGGCCGTGTGCTCACGTGTAACTCACATAGCCCCGACTCAGCAGCCCTGTGACCTGGGAGGATAGAAGGTGCCACCAGGGTGCAGGGTTGCAGCCTCTGCCTGATCACGCCCTAGGAGCCAACATCCTCCGGGACTCTGCTGGGAATGTGAAGCTGGGGGACTTCGGGGCCAGCAAGCGCCTGCAGACCATCTGCATGTCGGGCACGGGCATGCGCTCGGTCACCGGCACGCCCTACTGGATGAGCCCCGAGGTGATCAGCGGTGAGGGCTACGGAAGGAAGGCCGACGTGTGGTGAGCGCCGGGGATGTGCCAGGACCTTCTCCCTGTCTGGGTTCTGATGGCTCCAAATAGAAATGAGCCTCGGGGGCCTTGCGGTGTGAGTGACGGGAGTGAGAACCCACCTCTAGTGCCAGCAAGGCCAGGACACAGTGAGCCTGCCAGTTCCAGGTGTGCTGGGTGGTGGTGGCACGCACAGCAGATGCATCAGGCTTTACCGCAGACAGCAGTGCTCTTGCTGGAAGCTTAGACCACGGAAGCCATCCTTGATATGGCTGGCTTTCTGAAAGAAGCAGGCCTCTCTGAAGGCCTGGGTCAGCCCCAGGCAGTCGCGGGCCTCAGCTCCTCCCCCAGTATTCTGGGCTCTGGACTCTGGGCTCGCACCTGCTCTGATGTCAGGTCCATCCTCTGGAAAGGCCTGAAGACAGGAGAGCGTCTCTAACGCTTGGAATGTTATCATGGGAGGTGAACAGTGCCACCCTCCCATCCCCGCTGCAAGCACTAATCCTTTTGATTGTGAAAGTTAGCATAGGGCAGAAGGGCCTTTAAGATGTGATTAAGATTTTGAGCTAGGAGAGGTGGGCCGGTGTAATCACCAGATCTTATAAAGGAGGCAGGAGAGAAGAAGGGAGTAGATGTGGAAGTGACACTGGAGCGAGGCTGCCGCAGTGCGGGGACAGATGGCCATGAGTCCAGGAGTGTAGGTGGCCTCCAGAAGCTGCCCAGGGCAAGGAAACAGACTCTCCCTCAGCCCCAGAAGAGACATCCCCACTGACATCCCAACTTTAGCCCCGCGACACTGACTTTAGACTCCTGGCCTCCAGAACAAGATCATGCATTTGTGGTGTTTTTATGCCACTGTTTGTGGTCATTTGTTTCAGCAGCAATAGGAAATTAGTGCTAAGGGTCCCTCCCCCAGTCTCCAGACGCACCTCAGTGGGTGTCAGTTGATGATACCCAGGTGGACAAGACCAACAGTGCTCTTAAGCCTCTTCTGACTTTGGGGCCCTTCTGCGGGTTGTCAGCCCTCAGCTGGACCACCCCGCCCGCTTGTGTCCTGAGAACGGCACCTCCTGTCACAATTGCGGGCAGGGCAGCTGGGTGCCCAGAGCTGGCCGAGCGCTGACGTGGCTTCTCTCGCTACAGGAGTCTGGGCTGCACTGTGGTGGAGATGCTGACCGAGAAACCGCCCTGGGCAGAGTATGAAGCCATGGCTGCCATCTTCAAGATTGCCACCCAGCCCACCAACCCTCAGCTGCCCTCTCACATCTCCGAGCACGGCCGGGACTTCCTGAGGCGCATTTTTGTGGAGGCCCGCCAGAGACCTTCGGCCGAGGAGCTGCTCACGCACCACTTTGCACAGCTCGTGTACTGAGCTCTCCAGGCCACACTGCCGCCAGCCGCCTGCTGCACAGGCGAGGGCCGCTGTGGGCTCCGCCATGTCGCTGCTGCTCCCCGGCGAGGCTCTGGACCGTGGAGCTGCGTCCAGCCAGCCTCTGTGCCCCTCCTGCCCCTGGGGCTCGGAGCCAGTGTGACGGAATGCAACTTCGAGGACTGGGAGCCCCCAGCTGCCAGACCCCAGGACTCCCGTGTCCTAAAGCTCGGCGTGGAGGTGAAGGGGTGAGGACACTGCCAAGGACCTGGGGCATGGGACAGATGGACAGACCAGAGTCTGAATAGTGTTACTTTTATTCAGTGTTGTTTTGTTTCTCCTCCGTGTCTGGAGATGGCCAGGCACCTATGGGCTGGAGAGCCTACCCGCGCCTAAGGTCAGAGCCAGCGCCTGGCCGGCAGCCAGTGGAAGGCAGAGCCGGGCTGCACCCTCCCTGGAGCCCCAGGTCACTTTGCCAGTCCCTGTCCTGTACCAAAGACGAATGAAGCAAATGTTATGCTGCCTTATTCAGGGAAGGAGGTGCCCGTCCTGCCTGCCCTTGTGACCCTGCCCCCCAAGCAGGGGCCCTGAGATGTGGAACTGCCCCACCTAGGGGAGAGACCGAGTTCTGTCAATGTAATTGTCTGTTTTACAAGTCACAGTCACTCTTACGCTGTGCCAGGTTCTAAACTGAAGACTGTGCCCCTCTGGGCTCCGAGTACCCCTGCTGCAGGCTGGGCTTGAGCTGGATTGGGAAGAGCTGAAGGCAAAGGCCTTTGTGTCCCTGGCTGGCACCTCTCCCCACCGCAGCAGAAAGGAAGACGGACAGCACAATGAGGGTGTATGACCTGGCGCCCTCCACCTGCCGAAAAGGAGAGCCCATCTGATGCCACACCGTGTCCAAACCTCCAGCTCTGCGCCTCTTTGGCCAGCCTTGCCCATCCCGGTGAGGTGGCAGCCTCTTCCCTCCTTGCTCCTGCCCTGGCGGAGGAGGGGCAGCCGGGGTCAGGGAGCCAGGATCTCCACGCAGCTTAGAGTTGGCCTTGTTTACCTCAGCCTGGGCGCTGGTCCTTTCTTCCGGCCCCTCCCCTCCAAAATGTGCCTATTGCTAGAGCTCCTCCCTCAGCACCTGGTGTCCTCGGGGGTTGTCTGGAAAGGAAAGGAAGGAAAAAAAAAGCCAGTGCCCAGGGATGGGTGTCTCCAGGGAGGCAGCTCATTGCAGCCGTGCCCATGTCCGCACGGGCACCAGAACAAGCCAAAGCCTTCGTTGTATGTTGACGATGCACTTTCATGAATGTAGTTTCTATCGCTGTTTTTAGCCTTTTCACATCATGTAATGTGAGGCCTTGTACTTGTTAATTTATATCTCAGATCATATTTGATGGTGTTTATATATATATCAATTCTAGACTGTTACAGGTGACGGACGCCTCGAGAAGAGAAACGGAAGCAGCTGGTTTTGCAGGAACGCGCGCACGGTGCCGTGTCTCCCCAGGGCCTGTCAGGCGGCCCAGCACGGCCCTCTGAACGCAGCCAGCACGTGTTCCAGGATGGGTCTGCCCCGCACCTTGACCAAAGCTGCCGGGTGGCAGCTCGGCCTCTCCACAGCCCCGTCCTGGTGACCGGAGCACTCTCCTTGGGCCCACCCCACCCCCACCCCCAAGTGGTGCCAGTGCTGACAAGATGAGACGACTTGTGTCCCAGGTTCGGGCTCGCAGAGCCTGCCCCTTGGGGGCTTACCTCACAGGGAATGTGTTTTAAAAATGAATTTGCAAACAAGCCAACAGACCCTGCACTCCAAAAATAAAACAATTTTTTTGTGCCAAAAACTGTGGACATGCTGGCTCAGCATCCTCAGGACCAAGCTGTTGCTTAATTTTAATTTATTTTTTTATGAATCCTGATGAAAAGTTGTAGGCCTAGGATGGCTTGGGTCCAAAGGCTCTGAAGGGCGGTCTCAGCAGCCCCAGGCTTGCTGTGGGAAGGGCCACGCCTCCACTTTCTCATTCCGTGGGGTACATCGGCCTTGGCCAACCCAACGTGGAGAGGCCAGGGCTGGGGACAGTCTGCACTCCACCGCCCTCCTGCCCCTCCCGCCCACCCCAGCTCCGTGTCTGTGTCTGAATTGTGGATCTTGCAGGAGAACCTGCAGCCATAGTTATTTGACTGTATCTTGACCGAGGGCTTGCAGTGCAAAGCCAGGCCAGTGTCTCGCATTACTTAACAATAAAACGGATCATTTATACCTGAGGGGTCCTGTGGTAATGCTTCTGGTTGGGGCATAGAGGGAGTAGCTGTTTGTTGGGAGGGACCCAGAATGGTACCTGACAAGCAGCTTGGGTCCCTCAGAAGAGAACTGGATTCCCGAGTCAAATCTCCTGGGATGACTTGGCTGGCACCACTGCCAGCAGGGAGCGGCTTCCTTTTTCCCTGCTCCTGGGAGCTCTGCAGAGGGTGGTTCCAGCAGGGTTCACTGACCAAGGTGGCACTTTGGCCCCCTGACCTGAGCAACACCAGCAGCTGGGTTCCCAGTACCTCTGTGCCATCTGGTAGTCTCTTCCCAGCCCAGGGAAGGGCTCCCCTGGTCAGTCTGCAGCTGTTACTTAGCTCTGGACAGGGTGACCATGCTTGTCCCCTTCGGAGAGCCCTAGTGCGCAAGTCAGGCCTGCCTGGGGCGGAGGCGCTCAGCATCTCCTTGGGGTACCAGGCCTGGAGCGCCATTCACTGCTTACTGCGGGCTAGCTCTGCCGCTTCCAGGGCGGCGCTGTGCTCAGCACAGCGGCCCATCTGGCACCAGTTCTTGAAACCCTGCTCTCCCTACCTTGTTCCATGGGCATGAGGTCACTCAGGAACCTGTCCTCCAAGAGTCTGACGCTTGCGCCACCAGCCCGCGAAGCCCACGGCAGCTGGGGGGGAAATCAGGATAGTGGCTCTGGGGCAGAACTCAGGCCTCCTGCCTGAATCCCACTGCCTGGGCGGTCTCAGGTCCTCCAAGTGTGCCCTGCTTGCTCTGCTGTAAACGGGGGTCCCTTAGTGCCTGGGCCTCAGGAGCTCAGCGGAGCAGACGAGCTGTTTCTCCTTGATTACCTGGGCTGGTGACCACGGCTGCCCTGCTCCCTGAAGCTGGAGGAGGAGAAAGCGGGGGAAAGGTAGGGGACAGGGAGAGACGAAGGAAACGACAGCACTGGCAGGATTCACTGATGCCCTCCAGGCCTTGCTGATTTCCAGGGAAAGGGACCCAGGCAGGGCCTCAGCAGAAGGCTTCTGCCTTGCCCTGCATACTGAAGTACAGTGAGGCCGGGCACCATCACCCACCGGTGGTCTGCCGCTCAGACCAAAAGCTGCTCATTCTCCTGCAGAATGAGGGTGTATACCTGAGTTGGAGTCTCGACCAACACAAGGCCGAGGAGCACCCTGCCCTTTTCTCAAGCTGACTAGTATTTTTCCGACACCGTGCCAGTCCTCACCCACCCCCATCAATGCCAAGAGTGCTCTGGGCTGACACCACCCCATGGCGAGGCTTCCTCTTTCTGGCCACCAAGCCCCCCATCAGGCCACATAATACAGAGTCGGGATCTGTTGAAACATGTTTAAAATGGGGTTGATCACAAGTCAGCACTGGCAGAAACAAGGGAGAAGAAGGGAGCATAGCCCCCGCCAGCACCCCCTGCCAGTCTCTGTGGCTCTCAGCCGGCGGGCGCTTTAGCTTCCGCTTCTTGACTTCAGTGGTGTGGGGGGGAGATGGTCCCAAGTCCCACTGGGGCCGCCCCGCCTCGTCTGGTGGGGAGGGTGGGGTGGGGGCTGCTCCGGGTGTCCCTCCCCTCCCACCAGCCCCGGCATCGGGGCCCAGCAGGCAGCACTCTGGCTCCTCCCTCCAGTCTCCATGGCTCAGGACTAGGCTAAGGGCAGAGGTAGATGGGGAGACAGGGGGGCTGCAAAGGGCCCTGGGTGGCAGTGAGGGAGCTTGGGACCCTGAGGGGGGCATGCTGACTCCTTGCTGGAGAAAAGGCACCTAAATAGGGAAGCTGGGCTTGGAGGCCTCCCAGGGGACCAGGGGCTCAGGTGGGGGAGGCATGAAGAAGCAGGAAGCAGGGCGCAGGGCAAACCCACAATCCTGGTTCCTTACCCCCGACCCCGTGGGAGAGGGAAGGAATCCTGTGGCGGCACCGTCACCCTGGCCCACTGGCCCCAGGGAGCCCAGGCGCCGGGAGGGCGAGGTCAGAGGGGCCTCAGGCTGTCTTGGTGGCGCGGTCCACTTCCTTGTGGGCCCAGAGCTCCTTGTGCTGCTTCCGGCCAAAGCCCTCGTCGTAGTTGCCCTTGCTCTTGAACAGCTGCTGAAAGTGGGGCTTGCAGTAGAACTCCCCGTGCAGCGCTGCATAGCTGCCCAGGCTGCAGAAGCAGAACGGCGTGGTGTGGGCAGGGCGGGCGGGGCTGCAGGGCCGGGCGGGGACGGGGCTGCGCGCACCTCAGCTTGGCGTGGCAGTGCTTGCAGCAGAAGCAGGAGCTGTGGAAGATGACTTTGTCTGCCACCAGCCGCTCCATGGGGTACACGGTCTTCTGGCAGGCGGCGCAGGTCTCCTTCACCTGGGCCCGGAGGCTGAAGGACTGTGGGGGCAGAGGCTCAGCGGGGCCGGGCCGCGCCAGCCCCCGGGCCCTGGACCCGCCCGCGGTCCCTACCTTGGAGCGCTGGACGGTGCTGCTGGCCCCGCTGCCTTTGGCTTCCTGGGGGAGAGGGCCGGTCAGGGCAGGGCGGCCGCAGGGTGCCCCGGGCCGGCTCTGCGCTCACCCCTGCACCCCTAGGCCAGACACCTGCCCGGGGCCCTCCCCACGCGATCACCTACATGAGAGGGGGCGGCCTGGGCGGCGCCGGCAGCCTGGAACATGGCTCGTGGCGGTGGTGGAGGCCCGGTGAAGACGCGGCCCCCGCTGGGTTCTGCAAGGGGAAGTCGGTCGGGAGGGGCCCCCAGCCCGCCCAGCCGGCCGGCGGGTGGGGTGTTTACAGCAGGGGCTGGGGGCTGCGGTCGGGACTTTCCCCAAGTCATTTCCTGTTGCTCTGGGTCTCGCCACTTCCGCCCCTCACCCACCCTGCTCGTCGCCCGCCCCCCAAGCTGCTCCCCAAGGGGCAGGGGTCCCATCCCTGAGTGGAACCATGTGTGGGGAAGAACCGAGGTGGCGGCGGGGGAGGGGGCTGCGCGCAGCCGCCGAGAGCGCCCCGCGACCCCGACCCGCGGGGTGGCGGGAGGGCGGGGGCCGGGGCGGGGTCGGGCGGGTCCATTGGCCGCCCCCGCCTGACCCCGGCCCTGCGCGGCGCAGCGGCCGCTCCCCCTGCGCCCGCCCGCCCAGCCCCTGGACAGCGCTCGCCGCCCGCCCCGCCCGGCCGAGCCGCCGCGCGCACCCCGCTCCTCGGGCCCCCGACCCGCGCCGACCGCACCGGGGACCCCCGCGGCCCGGCCGAGTGGGACTCGGCCACGGCCGCGGTGCTCCAGGCGAGAGGGACGGGCAGAGGCTCGGCGCCGGGGCCCGGGCGGCAGCCCTCGAGGCCGCAGCCCCCCCACCTCGGGCCCGCTTTGCGCGCCGGATGCGGCCCTCCCCGGCCCGCCCGCGGGTCTCACCAGGCCCGGCCTGGGCCGCGGGGCGGCGCTGGGTCTCCGGGGGCGCCTCGGGTGCGGGGAGGGCGCGGGCGCGGGCGCGAGCAGCCGCTGCCTCTAGTCCCCGAGCGGCCGCCGCCGCCACCGCCTTATCGCGGCGCCGCCCCCGCCGGCCCCCGCCCCGCGCCCGCCCATTGGCTCCGCCGCGCCCGGAGCCGCCTCCGGGGCCTCGGCACCGCCGCCGACCCCCCTCCGCGCTTTGTTTCTTCCCTCGCTCTCCGGCCCCCGCCTTTGTCTGCCCGGCGCCCCGACCTCGCGGCTCCCGGCTCCCCGCACGCGGCTCGGGGCCCGCGGGCCTCGGACCGCCCGGTGGGCCCGCTCGGGAGGGAGGCCGGGGCCGGGGCCGGAGCGCCCGCACTGCCTACCTCGGGGCGGGGACATGTTCAGGTTGAGACTTGCTAAGGTGGCGGGACAAAGGGCGCTCCCGCGAGGCCCCTGCAGCAGGGAAGTACAACTGGGTTGCGCCCGCGGCGTTCGCTGCCTCAGTTTCTCCCGAGTGGGCCTCGCGGGAGCAGGCCCAGTAACTTCTCTCCTGGCTTGGAGCTCCTGGACCAAGCCGCCTGATAGACCTGGCCGCGGGGAGGATCTCCAAGGGGTCCCTGGTCGCCTCCCAGGCCACCTCGGACCGCAGGGTCGTCCCACCACCGGGGCCACCCAGGCCCACCCCAGCGGTGGAGGAAGATGGCACGTGGTCCCGGCCTCGAGGCCATGAGGCTGGCCGCTATTCACTCACTGGGGGGCCAACCTGCAGGAAGGGTCAGGCAGGGCACCGCCTCCTTCTGCCACCCCAAAGGGGCCTGGGAAGCTGCCTGGGAAGCTGCCGCCTTTGGTTTCCCATAGCGCCGGCCCTCCGAAGGCCGGCCCCCTAAAGCATTACTGTGGCGGGACTCTGGATTAGTCACCACAGGCCCCTATGGGCCGTGGCTTGCGAGAAGTGGAGGGCATCCCATCCCGTTCAGGGAAAGATTTCCATCCTTGAAAGAAGCAAAGCTCAGTGCACCCAAACCTTATTAAACAGAGCAAGACCTGAAGATGTGAAGTGATTTGCCCCAAATGACACAGCTGGGGCAGCAGGGCCGATGGGAGAATCCAGGCCTCCTGACCCAGCTGTGCTCCCTGCCCCTCACCATGCGGCGCCAGCATCCTGCCCAAGGGTGGGGGAGGGGGGCACAAGACGGGTGCTCACCCCAGCAAGGAGCAGGGAACACCAGGCGGAGGCCTCCTGGACACCAGGGCCCACTCAGCACCAGGGGCTGCTTGGCTCCACCTGAAATCAGGCTGGAAACTGTTTCATGAAGCACAGCCCTAAACATAGCTCGTTCCCCACACTGTGGCAGGAGCAGAACCGTGGCTTCAGAGCGCGGCCCACACACTTGTCAGGAACAGAACAGATCCGCCTGCGCCTGGCAGGCAGGGAGGGAGGCAGCAGGCTCACCAGCCCCAGCAGTTCCCACTCTCAGGGCACCCCCTCTGCGCTCCCCTTTTCTCCTCAGCCTCCTTCCTCTGGAGGAAGCTGTGTTTGGGTTGAGCTGCAGGCCAGAGGACCCCTGGATGGTGTGTGAGAAACTTCCCAAACTCTTGTCTGCATTCGTGTTTCCAGTCAGTTTCCACTGAGGTCATCACATTCTCAGAGGGCCAGTGGTACAAGAGACAGGAAGGCCTGGGCACCATCTGTCAGGGCCCCTGAGGCCCCTGGGGGCTCTAGGACTGAACTGCAGGGGGCTCACTGCAGGGGGCTCCCAGAGACCCTATCTGGCCATTGAGGCTGAGCTGACAGTGAGGTAGAAAGAAAAAACGAAATGGTGTTAAGAAAAGGGAACTTGAGGTTTAAAGAAGAACATGAACTGGTGGGGAGGAGGGTTGGAAATAAATGTGACCCGGCCTTTCCACTCGTGCATTTCAGGTCCCTCACCCCAGCTCTGGGTTGGAGTTCGGGCTCGAGCCCTATCATTGCCCAAAGGAGGAGGTTTTTAACTGTTCTTTAAAAACACTTTAAAGCAGTTACCATTTCTGAGGTAAGGGAAAGTGGGAGCATTTGATGGTGGTTCACAGCAGCTTCAGGGGAAAGGGAGGGGCACTTCCTTCACCAAACATTCACAATGCCTGAGCCAGAGGAGGCCGCCGTCCCAGTCCCCAGTGCCCCCAGGCCCCAGCACCTTGGAGACAGGCGAGAACATCCCGGGGCCGAACTCACTGGGTGATGGAGCGGCAGTTCTGGTTCTTAGGTTACCTGCTCTCCAGGTATTAGTTCCACGGATAAGGAGACACGATGTCATGTTACCAGCTTAAACCCTCCTCCTTTCCTGCCAAAGCTGCACCTCTCTCGCCTGGACTCCTGGTGGCCCAGAAGAGGGACTGGACAACACCTAGACCTTCCTGACCTTCTCCCAGGTGGTTGATGACTGCAGGCTAAAAGTAATAGTCTCAAAATTTTAGACAATTAATAGACAAACCTACCATGGGCTTGAAGAAAAACTGGTGTGTCGTGAGGCTGTCTAGCTCGGAACACGTCACTGCTGGCTTCCACAGGACCACGTCCCATTCTCAGAGAAGCCGGCACAGACTCAGTCTGGGCCTGCGCGGCTCACACAACAGGCCGCTCTGCAGTGGCGTCTCCGGAAAGTTTAATTTGCTCTGGCAATGAAACTAACGGCATAAGACTTAAGCCCTCAGGGCAAGGCATTCTGGCCCTTGGAGAAGCACCAAGGCAGCAGCGAGGTGGTGAGACGGAGTCTCGGGGGGAAGAGACGGGCCGCACACAGGGCTTTGGGGAGGTCGTAGGTGTTGGGGCCCAAGTGCTGACAGGGGTGAGGAAACACTGCTCCAGTCTTAACCTGGTGCTGCAGAAGAAAGCACTTCAGTTATTCGGGAGCAGTCTGAGGAGGAGGAGGAGGCAGGATGATTATTGCTTGTCCCTCTGCGGGCCTAGAGGGTCTGCGAGCAGAGGGAAAGGATGGAATGGGCTGGTAGGAGAGCAAGAGGAGGAAGAGGAGGGCACAGCGCCCCCAGCATGGACAACTCAAACCCTGGTCTTGAACTCTGGCTGTCAGCGTCGGAGCAGCATCTCTTCCTTTGAAGGGGTCGCCTGGGCTTACGGGACTGGAAAGCCAGCCCTCCGGCCCTCCTGATCCCTGGTTGCTGGGATTCCCTGTGGCTCAAATGTCTTGGAGCAATACAGAAAAGTCTCTCTCCAGGAATTTCTTTGCCAGTCAGTAAGCTGCCAACTCTCCTGGCAGAAATGTCCTTCTTTCCCCATCTGCACTCAGAAGGGTGGGAAAGTGCCAGCCCTCAGGGAGGACCCCCGAGGCGCACGTGTCCAATGGGGACATTCTTCAGGCTCAGAATTCCCAGTCATCCACTTCCAGCTCTTCCAGGTTTGTGACCAGGCCGAAGACTCCACTGTGATCCTGAGATTGGCTGCCCTCAAAGCTGGTGATGGGCATGACAGGGCGAAGTAACTCAGGCAAAGCCTCTGAGGCACGACGTTTGATCTGAGGGAGGAGACGCAGTGGGGGATGGATCCTGTGTCTCTGGGTCCGCGGACATCATGGGACAAGGAGCCATGGTGGTGACAGCTAGGCTAGCACAGCCAGGACTCTCCGTAAGAGGAAGGAGCAGTGCCTTTAAGGGGCTTCAGAAACATGGTTGCTCCTCTAATTCTAAGGGGAGTGGGAGAGAACCCCAATAGACCCCAAAGCTGAGGGAGCTAAGGGTTGCTAGAACCGCAGGCGAAAACAAAACGCAGGAGCAAGGGCACTACTGTACCTGCTTGAAGAAGGAATGGCTCAGGAGGGTGCTGGCACTTGGTCTGCAGTGAAGGAAGAGACCCTGTCAGCCCTGTGCCCACACTTCCAGAGCTGTGCCTCTAGAGCTTTTCCTCGAGTGCCCTGGACTTCTTCCCTCGCTCACCGAAACAGCTCGCACTACCCCGGCTGGCTTCGGAGCGAGCCGGCAGTGGAAGCTGCACGCTCCTCCAGGAGCCCGGTCTTCCCCGGACGGACGCCTCCTCTCAAGCCCCTCTGCTCCCGCAGGAGCCCCCTGCCCCACCCCTGCCCCGCCAGCATAGTACCTGATGTGGGGGCTGCGCTGAAGGCACTGCTCCACAAAGTGGTGGAAGTGGGAGGAGAAGGTGCGGTGATAGGGGTGCGAGGGGGAGTCACCGTTGGAAGCCCTAGGGGTGCTGGTGGCCAGGCTGTCACTCAGGCCAGAGTTGGCTGCTGAGCGCGAGGTGCTCATGGTCAGCTCCTCGGCGGGGATGGTGCTGGTGTCCAGTAGGCAGGGAACCGTGCCATTCAGCTTCTCCAGCAGCATCTAGGGCAGGGGAGCCAGCACCGGGGCTGAAGCCCTGGAAGGCTGGTAGTTTATCCACAAACATGCCTTCCCCGATAGCAGGTGTGATTTGGGGGAGTAAAGACAAATGAGGAACAGATCTAACTTTTCCAGAGAATTCTGGCTCAGCAGAAACCCCCTTAGGCCAAGTTGAAGAGGAGGGGGTTACAAAGTGGACCCTCCCCGTGGCTAGAATGAAGGGGCTCCCTGTCCCCCCTCTTTTATTCCATCTCACATCCCTCTGAATTAGGGCCACACCCTGGGCGGAGGTCCTTTCAAGGGGCGTGTCCATCCGAGAGTCCCTATGTAGCACCCGCAGCCCACATGCCGCGTGTCCGCAGAGCTGGCTGCCAGGCCAAGCGGGCGTGACTGGCCTGGCGTTGACTCAGCTCCTGTAAAGCAGCCCCACTGCGGAGATGGCTGCCCTTGCGACCCTCAGGGTGACTACCAGCCACCTGTGGCTACTCAAGTTTGAAACAACGAGGTTCGAAATTCAGCCCCTCAGGCTCGCTGGCCCCAGTTTAACAGCCTGCTAGCCACAGGGGGCTGGTGGCTACCATGCTGAAGGACAGACAGAATATCTCCATCATCTCAGAGAGTTCTGTTGACAGTGCTGTTTCTCAACCAGCAGCTTATTCACTTGAAAGAGCCGTCAGCTCTTTCCTGAGCATCTTTCGTTGTCTTACTTAGATTTTTCTAGATCCCTTACCTACATTTCAATGCCCTCCTAAGTAGCCTGCCAGATCCAATCCATCTGCTAGTGACCCTTCTAACATACACGAGATGCACTTGAATGCCGTCAGCACCCACCCCCGGGCCTGACGGGGAAGCGCGGGGAGCCGCACACACAGCTCAGGGTCTGCCCTGGCCCTCCTCCAGCCACGTCACCCACCCAGCAGCCCAGCCGCGGAATCTGTCCTCCAGCCAGTTACAGCGCCCTGCTGCCTCCAGATCCTGTTCTTTCTCGAGCCCGGGTCTTGACACATGCTGTTCCTGCCGCCAAAGTGCCTCCCATTCACAAACCGTCACCGCCTCCCAGGAGGCCCCCTGGCTCCCCTGCTCTACAGGGCTCCCCTCTGGCCATCTCTAGATGCCCCTGCTCACAGGCATGCATGCCACAGGTCCAGGGAGAGGCTGGCTCAGTCCTCCCTGACTCCAGCCCCCGCCCGGTGTTATATCAGGCTCTCGGCAGTTGGGACCCAGGTAATTCTGGATCCCAACCTAAGTCCACTTTCTGAACTTGTAAGGTGTGGACAGGCCTCTTCCTTTGGACTGTCGCTCAAAGGAGCCACTGGCTGCCTACGCCGAGTAATGACTAAAGGGCAGCCATCGCGGGGGCAGGAACAGAAGCTGAACCTGCACATTGGAGGTTTCAACGGTAACGGCCAAATGTGGCAGCACAGGCCTGAGAAGTCTGAATTAGAAACTGGCCGTCCAAGTCCATTACAAGGTAAGGGACAGACCACAGACGTTTACAAAAAGGGGTCAGCTGGGTTTATAATGCAATGTGGGCCTCCACGGGCACCCCTGCTCCGGGCCTGCAGCTGTCAGTAGTGGGTCTGATCGTGGGCTCCCCCGGGGCTCCATTCCCGAGGCATTAATGGCACAAGGAAGTAAACAGTTACACAGCTATCCCCAAGGGGCCAGCTCTTGAAAGAAAGACTGTGCCTTTCATTGTAGTATCCCTGCCTGCATCCTGAGAGTGCAGGTTCTCAGCGAACATCCGTGGAAGGTGGACCGGCCAGAAAGAAAGCTCTGGCTGGAGGCTCACCTGGGTGGCAGGCATGTCCTTAAAGGGGACGTGGCCATTGGCCAGTTCGCAGGCTGTGATTCCCACACTATAGATGTCCGACTTGGCATCATAGCCCTGAAGATTCTAAGGAGAAAAAAGCCACAGATTATTTCATGTGTTGCTGTGGTCCTCATTCTTAGAAGAGATGAAGCTACAACCGAGAAGACCGTGTCTCCGGATCCGATTTCCCCGCCTACCCGACTGAAGAGTGCTTGAAGGTCGGACGTGCTAAGTCGCAAGAGGAAGACGTTCCTGCTTAGTGTAGGGGGTAGAAGGCACCAAAGAGCTGGCCTGCCGCAGACGGGAAGCGTGAAGGGCAGCGCCAGTGGCGCCAGGCAGTCAGGACCCCACACCCTCCGCCAGGGGCAGACAACGCCCATGCAGGCGGTTCCCAGTCCACCTGCTGGCGGAGACCCTCAGCCACTGGGCAGAGAGCACCCCACCCTCGGAACCCCCAAGACTTCCCTGGGAGTCATTTGTTGAGGACATGGGCCCCCAGTACAGACCTGCTGGAGGACCTCGGGGCTGAGCCAAGGCAGAACCTTTACACTGTGCTTGGGAAAATCGTGGACCACACGCTGCCGCTGCCCGTGGCTGATCATGCTGAGGTTGCTGCGTAAACCAGAGAGGAAGACCTTCCCGTCCGCCGAGATCAGGATGTGGCTGGCTTTGACACTCCTGGGGGCGGGGGCACAGGGAGGGTGACGAACCCCTGCTTTCCCACACTTGCCCTGGTCACCTCTCTCCCCTGGCGCGGTATGTGCTATAGTTTGTCTACATATTCAATTGCATACACATATTTTTATAAAAACCTCATTTACGATCGCCAGATTTACAAAGTCCTCCTATGTTTCTAGGTTCTCTTTGATGTGCACAAACCACAGCTTCCCATACTGTCCGCTGCTTTAATGTGCACTTCGGTCTGAGCATTCTTGTAAGAGCACCTGTTTTGTGTGTGATTTTCAGTTTGCCTCATGTGCTGGGACTATGCATCCCTCAGCGCAGTTGTCCAGACCCATCCATGTTGCTACCTGGATGCACCCGGTCTTCGCGTCTAATTGCCACCTGTCCTCGGGGGTAGAAGCTAACTCTTTCACTCGTCCAGGAAGGGACACTCAAACTCCACCAGTCACTGTGAACAAAGACAACCTCATCCTTTTCCCCGGACGGGCCTGTGTGAGGTTCCTTTGGGGAAGGCACCCAGAGCAGTTCCGGCGGCCTTAGCTCCGAGGGACTGGCTGTCAGGCCATTTCCACTATCTGGACAGGAGGCCCCACCCAGTCTCCGAGTTACTGCCAGTGTCGGGTGTACAAGGGGACAGCCCTGTTGTAATTTGCTTTTCTGATTAGTGCTGGATTTGAGTATCTGCTCATTAGCCTGTTTATTTTGGGGGTTTCCTTGTATAAAATTTATATCTTTTGTTCATTTTTTATTGTTTTGCTGTTCCTTCTCTTACTGACTCACAAGATTTCCTTGTCACTAATCCCCTATGTATTTTAGACAAAGCTAATCCTTCCACACTATCACCCATTTCTTTAACTTTTTTCATGGTGTCCTTTATTGGAGAGAAACCAATAATCTGGATATAATCAAATCCACCACTTTTCAGCCTTATATTTGGTACTTCAAAAACTTACAGAAGTTTTTTTTTTTTTTTTTTAATTGAATTTCATTTTTCTTCCCTAGGCCCCAGGTCCTGAACCTAGGTCCTTGGGCTTACATTGCCCACACCTTAGCTGCTAAACCACAGGGGAGTACCCCTGGAAGTTTTTCTCTGGCTCAGGTCACAAAAAGATATCCTCACATTTTCTTCTACGTCAGTCTAGTTTTACACCTGATGTTCACACCTTTATTTCTTTGGAAGTGCCCCTTTGTATGTGAAGCTGATGGTTCTACTTCGTTATCTCCCCTATTATGAGCTAAACAGGGGAACTGCTAACAGCACAGCTGAGGGGTCCAGGTCACCACCTCAGAGATGATGGAAACAACTGTGACTGGGGACTCGTCAGAGGCCAGGGAAGACTCTGAGCCTTGACTGAAACTCTGCCTTCACTTACTACAGTCAACCTTCAACAGCTAACCTGGGGCTCCTGGACGCAGATCCCACTTAGTAAAGGGTAAAGGGGTCTAAGAGGCACCTGTGGACGTATCCCATGTGGTGGATGTAATCTAGGGCCTGAAGCACCCCCTGCAGGATGTAGGCAATCGCCAGTTCGTGCATGCCATCCATGAAGTGAGTGCAGATGAGGTCCTTTGCGGAACCTGAGGAACGGGGGTGGAGCGGGTAGACAGGGAAGAGTGACAGAGAGGAAGACAGCACATAAGCAAGCTGACAGTGTTCTTAGAACCCTCTGTCAGGACCCCTTTCCCACTCACCATATGCCAAGAATGATGTGACAACCCACAGCTCATTGTCTGCAATAAAGGTGGCTCTATATGGCAGGATGTTGGGGTGGTTGAAGAGCTTAGAGACATGCAGCTCCCCCTGAAAGCAATGGGAGTGGAAGTCAGACTCGGGGGCCATAGCAGAGCGACACTCGGCAAGAAGGTGGCAGCGTGAGTCATACGGGAACCTCGTACTTTCTGGGCGCTCTAGTCCTGGGACAAGCCAGAGCAGGCACCCCAATCTGAGAAGCTTGACTCTGTCTGCAGAGAAGCCAGCACTGAGCTGCCAGCTTCTGCCTAAATTTGGCTTCATTTCCCAATCCTAAAATGCCTCAAGAAACAATTCCCCGCCCAACAGGGGAGCTGCTAACAGCAGAGGGATCCAGGTCACCACCTCAGAGATGATGAAAACAACTGTGATGGGGCACTTGTAATGTTACAAGCTTAGCTCAACTTTGAGGGCCAAGGCGCAGAGTTCTGCTTTAACATAAGAAAGCAGGCACACCCTGGTGGCCTAGTGGAAGGCCACTGGACTGGATGTGCAGTGTGCAGTTCACATGTGTCCCAAGGACCCAGGATCAAGACCTGGGAGGCATGAGGGGGAGAGGAGGGGAGGGGAGGGGCATTGAGAGGGGTGTGGGAAAACAATCCAAGTTAGCAACTAGATAAAATAAAGAAAGTGCTTCTTCCTCTTCTTTCTTCCTGCCTGTCTGCTTACTCACCTTCATTCTTGCCTGCTCTTTTCCTTTTAAAAAAAAAACAAGAAAGCAAACATGTTTTCCTGTTATAAATGAAAATGTCGTAGTCAATAGAAACAAGAAAAGAATGTGTTAAAGAACAAATGGCAACTACTATATATGAGAAGAGATATTTCTAGCAATCTCAGGCTAAGCGAGCCCTACCTCAGAAGCAGCTACAGAAAGTACAAAACTTCAGGAATTTTAAAATAAATATGATATATATATATGTATGTATGTATATATGTGTATATATATATATATATATATATATATATATATATGATATATACATGAAAGAAAAGAAAAAAGTAACTACAGAAACTCCAGGGTCCTGGCCTTTGGGACATGAGCTAAGGTCAAACAGCAGTAGTTCCTACCTGTCTACTGCTCTACAGAATGAAAAGAATCGGAGCTCAGCATGCTCCCGAACAGACTCAGATACCCTTTTCTCAAAGAATTAAGCTGGGACCGACTTTCTGTTCCACCTCAGACATAAAAAACTACTCTGAACACATGACTGGTAGGTATCAGTGTACCATCAGATAAGCTTGAATTAAAAAAATATTATTAATGAAGAAGAGGCAGGGGCTACAAACAACTGCACTGAGAATACAGATTCGGGTTCTTCCCACAGCAAGTCCTCATCGTGCAGGAGAATCCAGTCCCTGGTCACCAAGCTTCAGTCCCGCAGCTTGACAAGAAAGCAGCTACTGCTTCCTCAGTGGGAAGGAATGTCAGGCAACAGGAGGCTGAGAGTTGGAAGACCACATCTGGAGCAAGACCGCTGGGTCTGAATTTTGCCCCTAATGGTGGGCAGGTTGCTTAGAGTCTCTGATAGTAAAGAAGTGAATAAATGAGCCATAACAGAGTCTCTGGAGAAGTGGGGAGCAGAAATTGGAATGAGCAGCATTATAGAATCCTGAGCACCAAATGCCCAAGATTATCCTCCTCTGGAAGCTTCCATAACTTCTTGGTCTGGTCAGCTTGCATTTCCTGCTAGTTAGTCTCTGAAGGCAGATGTGAAAAGTGCCTCATGACGCCTTCTGCTAACAGAAAGCTGCCCCGAGCACCGCATTCACGCCATATTACCTGCAAGAACGTCACCATCTCGTTGGAACATGCTTCTAGGTTAATCCTTCGGACTGTCACATACTCTGCTGTTGGCGTGTACCTTGCTAGATTCACTGTCATTAGGTCTTCAAATCCCTTGCCTAAAAGAAAAGGGGGAAGGCCATAAACAGGGACAATGGTGACAAAGGTTTTTATCTTCCT
>RJWH01006329.1:0-56960 GCA_004363575.1 Solenodon paradoxus
GAAATCACATGCCTTCAGTAAAAGAGAAGAATGAACCTGTGTGCCAAGAAAAACACTGGAGTTCTCCTGAGCCCCAACTATATCCAACCTTCACTAAGTTTTGGAATTGTGAGATTTTCATGAATACTTCAATGGATTTCACATTTTCTTAATTTGATTTGGGATTGGTTTCTGTTCTACTGTCACCAGTAATTCAGACTAATTAATATGTACTGATTACTTTTGAGAGAGTGTTTTGGAATGACATTTATTGCTTGAATTAAAGACAACCAGGGTACAGAAAGTTAAACTGCAATGAAACAGCCTAGATTTCAACAGGAAGTTTCTAAAATACATTCATGTGAAGTCCCCTCTGGGGCACAGCACAAAATATTGGGAAGATTATGGGCTTTAGTATCAGACTTTGGTTTGAGGCCAACTCTATTTTTCTCAAGCAGAAATTGTGACTCTGGTCAATTGACTGCATTATTCTGAGTCTTAAATGTCAAATGGAGATAGTAATACTTACCTTAAAGAGTTATTAACATATGGTGCATGAATAATGCATTATAGAATTTGACATCAAATCTGACTCCTCATGAGCCCTCATGATTTCACATCTCACTGAATCTAAGATACCATCAATTGTAAGAGACAGCACAGTTTTATGTACTATTAAGAAAGGAAAAGCCGATTAATCTATGACATGTCATTGATTATATAAGGCATTCTGATTTCAATGCTGTTAAACTATAAAAAGAAGTGTGTCTTAGAATTGATGAAACAGTATATTTATTGGGCACAGATGATCTAAGCACTAATGTTAGACTCTGATGATAAAGGAGAGAACAAGACTGACATTGCCCCTCAAGGTGCCAGGATCTGAGAATAAATGCATTTTGATTTTCATAAGAACATAGAATAACCTTAGATGGGAAATTCCTCCCATAGAAAGATATGCAGGGCGGAGGTAAAGCAGCCGAGAACACTAGATTTTAATCCTCTTATATGTTTTTACATCTTATAGCAGTTATATTTTCATGCTCTGCATACAGTCCAAAACAAATTGTCTGCTTACAATTAAAATCCTGCTGAGTTTCCAAGAGTTGAGACCCCAGGGAGTTATTTGAACACTATGTCTTATCCACAATGACGCAATACTACTTTTAAGGGACAATTAAGGGGTTTCCTTGTAAGTCAGGCCAAACTTTCTCCAAAATTATGAAGGAAGTGCCTGGTAAAGAAAATGTTTGAGACTAGTTTTCATACTGTCACTTAAGAACAATTTCAAATAGGAATGATTTTTTAAATCAAATTTGGAAGGGCGGTACTTTAGAGTATGTTTCCATCTTTCAGTAGAACAGAACAAAATCTCTTAGGAAACTTAATGTAACAGTAACCAAATGTCCTTGTGAAGCAGCCATTTACTGGTCTATTAAATCTGATCTGGACTGTGATATTTTGTGGTAAATCTTTTCTCAGACACAGATTGCTCAGTATGGGCTTATTAAGGTATCTGCCCCACTGGAGACAGTTTCAACATCATTCCAGAAAAGGCCACAGTGTTTGCATGTTCCTGGGCAACTCTTCCAAGGCTACAGATCTAAAAGGAACATTTTCTTAGGAAGACTTAAAAATGATTTTAGAGATAGTTTGGTTCAATCGTCTCATTTTACAGACCAGCAATTTATTGGGTTTTTGGCTTTTTTTTTTTTTTAGGACAAGCACTATCTTAAGACACTGGGCATGCAGAGATAAATGAGGTAGTTTTCTCAAGGCAGGCAGAGTCCAGTGGGAAGAGAGATCAGTAAATAGAGTGGTAAGGGTAAAAGAGTCCCCCTCCCCCAAATAAAGGCTGGCACTTGGTGAGGGGAGGAAAACAAGGACATTGTGATGTTGCCTGGCAGTATCAGCTTTCCCAAGCAGAGAACAGGGCAAAGAAGGGCAGAAAGTGAATCAGTGGAGAAGGCAAGTGGGGATGAGCCAGTACACCTGCAAGAATCAGAATTCATTCAGATAGTTTAAATGGAGAGACTGTAATGAAGGGACTACTCACAGAGTGTGGGCAGAGCTGGTTTGGGGGCACCCTGAGAATACTAACAACAGACGTATCTCCCCGAGGGCCACAGGGACTAGGGAAAGAAATAGGGCATGAATCTGGTAAGAGCTAGAGTACTGGAGAAAGGCTCATAGAGAGGTGCAGGAAAAAAGTCACCAAAGCAAGGAAGTATCAGGGAAGAAATGCCCAGTCTCTGTCTTTTCTTTTAAAAAAAAATTACTTTTTACTTTTATTTATTTATGTTTTGAAATACTTTTATTGAAGGAACATTGCATCATGACATTATGTAGGTTTCACATACACATCATTGTAGATCAACATCTGTATATCATACATTGTTTACCATCCATCCCAGTCCAGTTCTTCCTTCACCAAGTAACTCATCTCTTCTAAGCAACTTGCCTGCCCTTTGACTGTTGCAAGCAGTAATTTGACTTTACAGGCTAAAAGTATACTTTTGTTTCATTCAGTTCATTTGCTTGGCTTGGATACAATGTCTTCTTTCTCCTTCTGCCTTGTCTCACTAAACACAAGTCCATCTAGGTCTATTCATGTTGCTGCAAATGGCAGGATTTCACTGTCTTGATAGCTGGGCAGTATTCCGTTGTGTATCTGTGAGGCATCTCCTTCATCCCACGCATCTGTTCTTTCTGATTTCCCACTGGTGCTTCCCATTGGTTAAATGCAGCCAGAAGTCATATTGAAAATGTGATGTTGCCTGGCAGAATCAGCTTTCCCAAGCAGAGAACAGGGCAAAGAAGGGCAGAAAGTGAATCAGTGGAGAAGCCAAGTGGGGATGAGCCAGTACACCTGAAATTTATCATCTTTCCAGGTGCCTAGGTGCATGCATAGTCTCACACACAAACTCATATACAAACATCATTAATTCATTTAGCAAATACTTATCAAGTATCTGTCATGTTAACTATGGCAATAAAAATGACAATGTTAGACACAGGGTACTAGGTTTTGGAGTGGAAAAGGTAAACAAATAAATACCATTTTACCCTCATGGAACTTCTGGTCTAGTGAGAAAAAGACCAAGTAAAAAAATTCACAATGTATAATCAGGATTCTGTTGGGGAGAAGGTAGGAGGCTACAGGATGTGTAGAGAAGCAGTTAACCAAATCTAGGGCCTACAGACATTGAGAATTGGAGATGACTATAAGTGACAAAGAGAGCAGATTTCCTGGTAAAGAGAGCAGATTTCCTGGTAGAGAGAGCACATGTACCAAGGCCAAGAAACGATAGTGGATGTCGAGTTCCAGAGTCTGAAAAAGGTTCAGTGCAATTGAAATTTGGGGCATGACAGGGAAGTGTGAGAGATGAGCCTGGAGTGGCAGTAGGGGTGGGTTGTTTTGGGTCCCATATCATCAGCTTTTGATCCTAAAGGTAATGATGAATTAGCCAAATATTGTAATTCATTTTTCCCCCCAGGTTTAAAAGGTCACCCGGGATATATATTTTTTCTCTCAATCATTCGACTTGAGAGATGGGCTCAACATGAGTCCAAAGGATAGTAGGAACTAGTCAACTAATAGCAATTGGGAATGGTGCACTAGATAGAGAAAAGTATGTGCAAAGGTTCAGAGACACAAGAAAGCAGAGCAGCTCTGGGAACTTTAAATAATTTATATTGGTGGAAACATGGAGAGTCAGAGGGGTGGGTGGTAATGTGGCAGAACATGTCAGAGGTGACTCTGAATTCTGTTCTCCCTCCCATGTACTCTGGATTTCAAGGTCATCAACCTCCTACCATCACTAGAGCATATACTTTTAATTCTTTTAGGTAAATACTTGGTATTAGAATAGCTGGACCCAGGCATCAGTATGTATTTCAACTTGAAGTCTCTCTTCTGTAACTTTGTGTGAATCTCCTCTTCCACCATCTATTTTGGAAGAGGCTTAATATTAGCTATAGAAGCTACATACTAAGAGTGCCAGAGCAAGATAAGAGAATGGCCAACAGGTAGTGACCAAAGTTGGAGAAAGATTGTGGAAGCAAATCAGCAGAAATGGGACTCAGAATGAAGAACAAGTCTCAAAATGGTGATAACAATTTCCAGGTGCAATCTGTGAAATCAGAGGTTTACAAGAGCAAGTTAGTTCTAAATCACCATATCCAGCATTTTCAGGCTTTTTTGTTTTTTATTTTGCTTACCTTAAAGCTGTAAGTCTTGGTGGGTATTGCCTCACTCAAACGATTTTACTGTTCCCATTTAGTAACACCCAAACAGGGTTTGCTTCATTAAGTGGTTTCCATGCCTTCCACAGACTTGTGGTTCATGGATAAATGGGTAAATACATGGGTAAATGGGTAAATAAAGAAATGCCGTGACATGTATGAAGAACCTTCAAAGGTCGACATTCCTTAATCCAAGAATTTCCTGAATAACAATAGCCATACAACTGTGATGTTTAATTTTAACTGTCAACTTGACTAGGTCACAGGGTGCCTGATATTTTGTCAAACATTACTCTGAGTGTATGTGCATTTTCAGATGAGATGACATTTACATTGAACAACTGCCTTTAAGTTGGGGCATCCCCTTCCTCCTGCTTTTGATCTTCAAATGAAACATCTGCTTTTCCTTGATCTTGAGCCTGTTGGCCTTTGGACTAAGCTACACTACCACCTCCTAGGGTTCCAACTTGCTGACTGCAGCATCCATCATCACAGGAGCTCAATTCTTACAGTTAACATGTCAACTCTGGTAGCAACATTTATTCATTCTATTCATATCTCCTATTGGTTCTATTTCTCTGGAGAATGCTAACACCAATAAAATACTTATTATGCCTATGCCCAAGAAATATTATAAGAGATTTACATGTATTAGGATAATTAAAGCTCTTTAAACTCTTTGAGATAAATCTATTATGGTGTCCATTTTACTGACTGGAAAAAAAACAGTAAGTGTAGAGTTGACACATCACGCAAACACACTTGCACACCCAGTCATTTGCGGTGATTAAATTTAAGCTGAGGTGGTCTGACTTCAGGATTGGTATACTTAACACCATACTGCAATCTCTGTAGACAGATACATGGGTGAAGATCTATGTATAAAAATATTCATTACCACATTACTTATCATAGGGAATATTTTGATACTTTTTAAAAGTATAATTATAGCAATGTGCACAAATCTTAAGTGTTTAGCTCAATGAATTTTTTTATTATATATATACATAAATGCATACAAAAGATACATATATGTATATATTTGTATATATACACAATATATATACAATTTGTATATATACACACACACACATATGCAACCATCACTCAAATCAAGACAGAGATCAGTACCCTGGTGGTCTCCTGCATGCCTCTCCCTTGTCTGCAACCCATATCTGGAGATAATCATTACCCAACATCAATCGACATAAATTAATTTTGCTTGTTCAAGAACTTCATAAAATAGAGCCATATTGTAAGTGTCCTTTATGGCTGATTCTTTCACTATGCTTCAAGTTTGTAAAATTCACCCATTTTTGTACATGTCAGCAATTTTTCTTATCAGTGTATCCGACTCCATTGCATGAATCTTCCACAATTTTGTAACCCATCCTCCAAGTGACTGACATGTGTGTGGGGTTTCCAGTTTGGGGCTATTATTAATAAAGTTGCTATAAATATTTTGACCATGTCTTTAATGCATATGTATATTCATTTCTCACAAGTAAATATCAAGATTGAAATTGCTGTATCAGTTTTAGTTCACAATGTCATCTAGATTTCCTAAGAGCTTGAATTGGTTTACAATTATACCTCTAACATGAGACTTCAGCAGTGCTTCAACCTGGATAATACTTTGTATGGTTAAACTTAATAATTTCTGCTCTTCTGGTGGGCTTAGAGTAGGATCCAATTGTGGTTTGGTCCTTATTCTCCCCCATTACTAATGAAACTAGACACTTTATCACGTGCTATTTTAATAGCCTCTTTTGTGTAGTTCTAGCCGAGTATTTCCGTCTTTTAAAAGAAAATGGGTTGCTTGTATTTTTCTTTCTGATTTTTGGAAGGTCTTTAAATAGGATGGATATGAGTTATATGTTGCATATACATATTAAAAATCATGACTTTCAATCTGTGGCTTTCCTATTCTCTTGTTGATAAAAAATATTCTTAATAGTAACATAATCCATTTTATTTATTCATTTTTTCTTTTAAGGTAAACTCTATTTGTATCTTAAATCTTTCCTATATCAAAGTCAGTAAGCCTTCTATAATATATAACATATACAATATAATATGTAATATATATAATATATAATACTTCTATGTTTTTTTCTAGAAGAAAACTTGATTGTTTTAGCCTTCACATTTAAGTATTTAATCTATTTTGAATTAATTTTTGTGCATGCCATTAAGTAAAGACCAAGATTCATTTTTTTCCATAGGAATATTCAATTTTCCCTGCACAATTATGAAAAAAAAATATTCACTGAATTTCAAGGTTGTAAATCAAGTGATTCTGCATGTTGGGATCTATTTCTGAATGCTACATGCTATTTCATTGATTCGTTTGTCTAACTTAGCGTGAATATTGTACTGTATTAATAACTATCTTTATAAGTGTTGAAATTCATGAAAGTTCTCCGGTTTTTTTCTTCTTTAAAACATTTCTTTGATGGGCACATTTTTGATCTCCAATAATAATGAAATGACTAAATAAATTATATAGTACATTCATAAAAATACAATTTAGGTATCCATAAAAATCAGGTTTATGAAATGTTGTATGATGTGGGAAAACACATAAAAATAAATACTGAATGAACAAAGAAGGGCATCAACTTGCAAAGCTCTATGATCTTAAATATGCAATGAAAAATACATAAAAGATGAAAAGTAAATATGCAAAATGTAAACCGTGGCTCTCTCTTCAAAGTGGTTACAGATCTCTGTCATTTTTCATGTTTCTTGAATGCAGACCCATTCGCCCTTTCCTATGACCTTCTTAGTAATGTAGAAAGCAAATGACCTTTCTCATTTCTCAGGCATCTGCTGCTGTGGTAGGGTTGACCAATGTAGGTACCAGGCAGAAACTTGGGTGGGAACTGGGGAGAAGACAGGGCATTTCTCTCTGTTTGCTCAGGCAGGATTTCCAGAATGACTGTGCACTCTCAATGGTTTCATCTCTCTTTCTGACAGCAACTGCCTCCATGTATCTCTTTTTCTCAGTCTTGCTAGCACCATTTTTCTGTTCTGTCATCATCCTTATGGGTGAGAGTGAGTTTCTGCTAATTCCTGGGTTACTTCTCCATCTGTACCTTTAGCTCTTGCAAAGGTGTATTAAATTACTTTCACATATTACATTTCCTCCTTTGAATTATTTAGTCTGGGTTCTATTTTTCTAACTGAGCCTTAACAGAACTAGCAGTATTCTTTTAATGGTATTTTTCTACATTTTCAGAATTTTGCTCTACTGTATTTGGATAGCTGTTATAATTTTTCCTTCCAAATTTTACCCAAGATGCTAAAAGGGAATTAAGCATTTGGGAAATTTAATTAAAAATTATTGAGTATCTACGATGGACAAATCCCTCAATGGACGAGCCACAAATGACTATACTAGATGTCGTATCTGCAAAAGCTACAAAAGATGCTGCAGTTTGATTGCTTTATTAAATTCTTTTGTGATCTGAAATTTGTTGTCTCATTTCCATAATCACATTGAAAAGTAAGTACATCACAGAGAAAATGGCACAAAATAAATTAATACCTTCATAGAAAGGAAAGATAAAATTTGGACACTAGAATCTTGAAGAAAGTGCAGGGCAGGCCTGAAATGTTGATTCTTGGGAAGGAGTCTAGAAACAAGAATATGAGAGAGAGATAGAGACAGAGAGAGAGGGAGAGACAGAGAAACACACAGGGAGAGAGAGAAACAGAGAGAGAGAGAGAAAGACAGAGACATAGAGACATGGACACACAGACACACAGACACACAGACACACACACACACACAGAATGGATTTGAAGTGATGAAGTGTCCGTAGTGTTTTTCTCTCATTGATTGAGCTCTTCTGAGGGCAGACTTGGAGTTAGGGAGAGCAACATCCTCTTCCCACTGTCTTTCACTGGTCTTCCTGTCAACACAAACCCTTTAAGAATTAGACGTAAGAATCATGTGGTGCATTTATTTATTTATTTTTCAGAAGCTGGGAAAATGTAAACTAAACTGCAGACCAAGAGCAATAACAGAAGGCTGTGGGAAGTAAGCAGCAGCCAGGTCAACATTTCCTTAGGGATGGAGTCGTCTGAGACCCTGTATTCTCCATGCTGTACATCTTTGGAATCAACTCAGGACTGAGTTTCTCCAACACAGTGGTGTCTAAAGAATTTGGGATTAGGATTTAGAGTCAAAATTCTTGAGTTTGGTCTAAACTTGGGCTCTCTCTCTCTCTCCCTCTCAAGTTAAGTGACACGACATTGCCATTTATTTTGTGAATTATCATTTCCCAAGTCTCTAAACTTGGAGCTGGAGACACTACTCATCTGACAGAGTTGGTCTGTGAATCATATCTGCTGGTTTTTATGTTTCAATAGTTCTTCATCTCCTTGTCAGAGTCCATATTCCTTGATGTGACAAATGAAGCTTTCATTTGATTCCTTATTTTCTACTCTCTTCTTCCATAACTCTCCTCTGAGTTTTTGTGATTTACCCTTATCTGAGGCCTTGCATGTTTCTTTCAATATTTTCATGGTCCTAATTCATTAACACAAAAATTTCTCTCTTCAGGCAAATCCCCCTTTGCATGAGTTGGATGACGGAAATAATCCCCTGATATGGATAGCAAATTTCTCTTAAAATCTCAACTCTCACTTCCTCGGTGAAATTCACTCTTGTTGTGTAGGCCTAATTCATAGCTCCCTCTTTGCTAATCCATGTCAGCTGTATGAACCTCCAGCATAATAAGTAGGACTGTTTATGTATTTATCTTCCCTAAAGGACTAAGAGTTCCTGAAATATAAACCTTTGTGTTCTCAGTGAATAAACCATGACTTGTTCCCTAGCAAGTGGTAAATAAATGCAAGTTGAGTATATAAATGCAATATCAAAAGTTTAGAAGGGAAACATTTCTGATGATGTCTCCTTTCTACTAAGGAATAGCAGTAGGCTGGAAATGAGGAGATATTAATTCTAGCCCTGCCTCTCATCTAACAAATTACCCTATTCTCTGGACCTTGATTTTTCTCATATTAAGGCAGGAATTTAGGACCAGATGACCTCTAAGAAATCTCTCCACTCAAGTATCTTCTGACCATCACTCTTTTATAAAAAACAGCAGAAATTCAAATTCATTGGCTAGGGGACCCACATCTGAAGGCAGTTAAAAATAACCACAAAGTGCAAGACAGAGGCAGCTTTGGCATAGTGGGAAGGTATTGAATTAGACAAGACAATTTGGGATCAAGTCTTGTCTCTCTTGTTACTATGTGATTTTGCTCAGAGAAGTCATTTCACTTCTGGGAAGTGTTTGTTTTTTTGTTTTTTTCTCATTTGCAATTTGGGGAAGAAGAAAGCCTTAAAAAAAATCCTTGTCAGGATTTAATTGGTAAAACATTAAAAAACTCAAACATTCTCTATTAAAAATAGAGTATTGTTATTTGGTTATTACTCACCAATTTTGGACCTTAAGGATCTCCCTTGAAAGCCAGATGAGATCTTTGAGATGATTTCTTGAAAGGGGTCATTGCTGTTGAACTGCTGGCCAGGAATTGGTCCTTTACATTTTGTCGTCATAACGTTCACCCTGCCAGCTGCCTGATTGTCCCACTGCAGCCCTGAACCACTTCAGCTTGGGAGTTTGACATGAATTAAACTGTCTCCAGCTTCTTCATTTAGATGGAGATGGTTTGGTGGTAAATTATCTCATAAACAGTGGTCAAACCTACTATAAAACAAACACAATGAACAATCTAAGCTGTATAATAACTTCTCAGGGACCCTGGATGAAGCACAAGGGATCCCAGTACCTAGAGAAGTTGAAGCAGATCTGCTCAAAGAAAGTAGCATTTTCTTCTTGACTGCTGCTTCAGTGGAAATCAACTAAAGCCTCAATGCTTATATCTATATTTGTATATGTATTAGATCAGGTCTTGTATGATGCAGTATTGAATAAAGTTTTCTTAATAATGAGGGCAGGGAAGTAGATGGGCTTTTTGCTCCTCTCCACCCCAGGTTTTTCTCAGAATCCATCTATTGACCTATAGCTATAAAAGCTCTGAACAGTATAGAGAATAAAAGCTGTCACCCAACTGTTTACGTGTGTCTTTAATACTGCTCATTTCTCCTGTTACTATGAGGGCCACTGAGAAACAGCTGCCCAGATGGATCTGAGAGTCCCAGGGCCCCCCTATGGAATTCCCGCAGACTTTAGAATTGTGAGCTCTTGACTGAGCCCTGAAACTCAGAGAGAAGCTGAAAAATGACTGGTTGACTTTTTAAATTTTGAATCTAGAAGCACTCCATGCATCCTTCCAGAGAGTTGGAAGAGGGCACAAGGGAGAGGAAAGGATGTGAGAGTGCTTTCACAGTTTGTCAAGGTAGAAATTTGTGTACCTTATCCTTTGTGCACAATAGCATTGGATTTCAATGGCAGTTTGGCAAATATTGCTTTCTATTAGTAGCTATTTTCATATCACAGATACCAATATTAGAGTATGATGGCAAAGGGCTCAGACCCTGAGGTCAGAGAATTTGGAGCCAAATCCTGGTTCTGCTATTTATTAGTCATGTGACTTTGGACAAGTTATTAAAACTCAGTGATCTCCATTTTCTCACCTGTAAAGAGAGATCATCTTAACACTTACTCGTAGGGATTCTGTGATGACTAATGGAATATTAACCTGTAAAGCACTTAGAAGAGCATCCGGCACCAGAACTTTTGAAATGTTTGTTACTGGCATATTATTCTACCTTGTGAGTTTCTTACAGGTAAGAACCATGGATTCATTCAATAAGCAATTAGCAACTATATAAGATGAGCCTGGCAATGGAGTTAGAGAGATTCTTAACACACCAGTGCTAACGACAGGGAAACAAAGGTTCTTTTCTGCAAATACTAGAATAAATAAAGTTGACTGATATACAGTGAAGGGTCACTGACCTTTGCAGTTAAAAATCTATGTATGACTTTTGAATCCCCCAAAACTTGACTATTAATTGTTTGCTTTTGACTGGAGGTCTTACCAATAGCATAGTCAATCAAAGGATATTTTATATGTTGTATGTATTAGATATTATATTCTTACAACAAAGTAAGATAGAGAAAAGAAAATGTTAGAAAAATCAGAAGGAATAGAAAATGTATTAAATTGCCGTACTGTGTTTATTGATGCCATATGTTTACATCATCTGTTTTTAAGAAAATCTGCATATGTGGACCCCTAGAGTTTAAATTCATGTTATTCAAGGGTCAATTATACTATATGATGTATATGGAAGACAGTAAGGGAAACCAGAGTTATAATGATTAATTATGCCCAAGAGACCCAGGCAGGATTCAGTCTTGAATTTTGAGAGGAATATGCCAGATTAGCAAGGTAGAGAGAACTTTTTAGGGGAAATGTATATATTCTTTGTGTTAGATACTCACGTGTATCAGAGTATTATCTGTGTGTGTGTAAATGTAAACCAGAAATATGATTTTAATTCGTTGTTGATATTTGTTCATCTGTCAGTGTTACTATATTTTTTAGTAAATGTTATATAAATACAAGTTTGTGCTTTTTATGGTTTTTTGGCAGTTTCTCTTAATTATTATCTTATATTCATTATATGACTAATGTTTTATTTTCCCTTAAATGGCTTTTGACTCAATTCTAATATTTCTGTACTAGTTTTATTTGATTTGTCTGCTTGTTATAGCTTATTTCATCTACTTAGTTACAATCTTGCTCCATTGTGTTTTCCATCTATCTCATGCATTGAATATTGAGATGTCCTAAAAAAAATCCATTGTGATAACCTCTAGCTTTTAATGGATACATTTAATCATTTAAAATCAATTTGGCTACTATTTTAGGGATATATTTCTACCATTTTTTTTCTCTTCTCTTTACTGATAAACAGCATTTGATGGTTCTTAAAGCAAGTATCTATAGGTAACAAATGTTTTAATTTGTTCTGGATCTGAATATGTCTTTATTTCTTTGACTCTTTATTATGCTATTACTATGGTCTTTGACCCCAAATTCTCGTTATGTTGAAGCCCTAAACCCAGTACCTCAGAATGTGACTGCATTTGAAAACAGGACCTTTAACAAAATGGTTCACTTAAAATGAGGGGATTAGTGTCAGCAGGAATCTAGTCTGACTGGTTTCCCTATATGAAGAGGAAATTTGGACACAAAAGAAACAGTAAGAATGAGCCTGCTCAGAGACCAGGCATCATGAGAAGGTAGCCCTCGTCAAGCCAAGGAGAGAGACCTCCCTTTGCCTTCTAACCTCCAGATTTGTGAGAAAATTAACTTCGTAATTCTAGCAATGCACTTAATGGTATTTTCCTACGGAAGTCCTAGCAAACTCATATACTTTTGTATCATAGTCATACGGGGTATAGAAGTGGAAATCAAATCTTTTCTCCATGGTTCTCAGAAGAGATCTTTTGGATTTGGCAGAAATTGTGATGAATTGCTACCTGCTATGGACCTCACTGCTATTTTGTGGTAGATAACCTGCCCCTTTTCTCAAGTAGCTTTGAAGATTTTCTTTGTATTCATGATGCACATAGCAAGTTCCATAATCTTCCACCTAACTTCTTCCCCTAAGGTAACTTTATACAGTTAAGTTTTAGTGTTTTTCTTTTTGTAGTTTCTCTCTTTAATTCTGGGTATTTGACACCCAAAGATAAATAGACTCACAGAACCATCTTAATCAGAAGCACTGGGCCAGGAATCTCCCTGTTGGTGGGTTAATCATCTGACCCTTTATTCAATAATTATTTGTTAAGCATTTAGTATGATCCAAGCACTGTCTTGGGCACAAGGGATCTAGCAGGATCAACACTGGCAAAATCCTTGCCCTTATGTTGTTAAACATTAGTGTTGGAGATAGAAAATAAAGAATTAAAATAGTAAAGTGTATTATATAGTGACCGTGACCCAGAAGAAGAAGTCTGAGAAGAGGTAAAAAGAACTATGGGCAGGTAGGGGATGTTTTCAGTATTAAAATATGGATATCGGGGAAGGCTTCACTGAAAAGGACAATTAACACAGATGTATGGTTGTGAGATATACCATTATCTGGAAGAAATCAGCCCTCAAAAGAATCTCGAGAACTAAGCATTATAACCACAAAGAAAGTGAAGTTCAGATGAATTAAGTAACTTGCCTCTGCACATGGCCAGTACATGAAAGAACTGTGATTGGACCCAGGTCTTCTTGACCCCATAGCTTATGTTCTTATCTGGGAGGCTACGCACAGATTTACAAAGGATGCACACATCCCTTCAAAGGGTGAATTCTGGTCCTCTTACTCACATAACAGTGCTAAACCATGATGTTCTCATAAACCTTTCAAGAAAACCCTAGAAATCTATTTACAGAGTACTTGAGGTTTTTCAACAAGATGTTTTCATTGAACTAGCTGAACTTCATAAAATATGACTTTGACCTTTCCAGCCAGTGGTCTGGAAGCTTGAGCAATCATAGCCCATCTGGAAGGTGGCCAGTGCCTCCGTGCAGGGCAGTCGGATTGTCAGCTCCCACACTCATGGGGAAGCTAATAATTCTTCAACAAATTGTTTGTTCCTATTTTGCTACCTTTGGTCATGCCTATCATTCATTTCCATCAAAATCTATCATGGAAAATGAGTGCTGTGAGCAAACTTACTGAATCTTACAAAACAGAGAGGCAGAAATTGATGTAAAAGGTGTGGATTATAAGGATCTTAAAGGCTAGCATATATATTTCATTCTTCCAAATGAGTGTAATAATAACAACCTGTGCTCAAGCAGAGGTCTCTATGGAGTTATTTTAGTGTTTATTATACTGTCCTGGAGAGTTTAAATGCAGATTCCTAAATCTACTCTTCAGGAAATGGATTCAAATTTTGGATGATGACAAGCAATCTGTCCACTCAACACTTACTCCTCCCACAAATGCCCATTCTTTGATCCAGAAGGGAAAATGCAGTTTCCTTTTATGGGAACAAATGACCTCTCCAGGATCAGACCCAATTTCCCTCAGCAGTTCTGTCACTCCTACCCCTCACTCCCTGCTTCTTATCCGTGCCCTCATCATCACAAAGTACACATGCTCTGACCATTCACACTAGTTCTTATTTCCTTGAACTTTCCCATCAGGTTTGTTCTCATGAGCCCATTGCCTGAAAACCCTTTTTTCTCACAGCTCTACATATCTAAACATGTCCCCTTGTTCAAGACCCTGCTGAGGATTATACATGATATACATCTTCCTAAACAAATCTTAGAGTTAAAATTAATTCTTCCCTTTCCCCTATTTCCATAATCTAAAAGAAAAGGGAGAGGAAGGGAAAGAGAAAAAGGAAGAGAAAGAAGGAAGAATAGAAGGAAGTGAAGGAGGAAAAAGAGGAGGAGAGGAAGGGAAAGAAATCATAATACTGCTCTGATAGATTTTCATGTAGCTTACCCTCAGTTGGTCCTATTTGCACAAGAAGGTTTTCATTAAATCCTATTGACTCAAAAGAACAGATGAGGATTATCAGTAATTAACTCACTAATGATTTGTGTGAGATAAATGAATTAGAAATCATTGATCTATTAAATATATTAAATGACCTGGCAACAATCTTACCTATATACTTGCTTATTTGACTAAGAAATTCCTTGTTTATATGTATTTTTTTCCTTTTCACATTTCAACTTTCACCCTAAGTTAGGGATCACACCTAGCTGAATTTTTAGTCACTGGTTGGTGGGCTCCGCACTCTTGTTGACTCTATGCGGGCTACTAGAGTTGAGAGAAAGAAGCAGAGACTATGGAGTTAGCACTTCCATCCTTTGCCAAATTCCTAAGTCTCTTTTGTAGAAAACCAAGTTTATTTTAGAAAACAATATATAGTTTATACTCATTTTCTTAAAATGTGGAGAGTACTTCCTTCACATATTTTTCTATTTATTAAATTAGATAATATAGTAAAGACATTATCTCAAAGACTAACTCAGAAAATGCCACATGGAAGGTATAATTACTATTATAATTGTTTATCATAGTTCCCTCTCCTACCTAAAGGGTTAGATACAGTCAAGATATGAATAATTTAGGCAAAACTGTCCCGTGACTGCTCATGTCTATGACGACATCGGATATTTTCTGATGGTCACCTCTTTCTACTCCTGGCCCCTTCCTTTCCAATCCAGTGAGGACCTGCTGACTTTGATGATGACTTTTCTCACCTCTGAGGAGAAACATTCTTGGAAGAATAAAGCTAGATGTGAGTCCTCAAAGAAAGTGTAACGATGGTGTTTTATCAATTAATTTGTTTTTTAGAACTTTTCATTTTGAAATAATTTTAAACTTAGAAAAGTTTTAAAAATAGAACAAAGAGTATATACCTGCCTTTCACCAAAATTCCTTAAGTGTTACCATTTCTTCCCCATACAATTATTAGCAAATTTATGAAAGAAACATTGACACAATCTGAGTATCTAACCTGCGATCCTAATGAAAATTTCTCTGCCTGTCCACAGATGTCAATTTTTTTTTTTTTGGTCCCACCTCCAAACCAGCCTCATGGGTTGTATTTTATTGCCATAAGTCCTTAGGCTTCTTTAATCTGGAATCTTCCTTGAGTCACTCTTTGACTTGACATTTGATATACAATCTTGATATATTTGAGGTGTATCAAACAGTGATTTTGTATTTGTCTGGTATTTCTTCATAGTTAAATCTTGCTATGCATTTTTATAAAGCTGCCACAGAAATGCCATTGTCTCAGTGTATTTTATCAGAAGTTCATGTGTTCTATTACTGCTGAGGTTAACTGTGATTCTTCTGTTAAGGGGTTCTCAAAATGGAAAAACTGTGGAGTTGGTAAAGATTCTGTTTCTCATCATATTTTTGCTCACTGATTTAGTATCTAATGAAGATTCTTGTCTGAAACAATTATTACTCTTCTGGATTTCTACTTCCCTCATTTCTTATGTACTTTCTAGTTAGAATTCTACTTTAACAAAGAGAAGTCTCTCTCCATTCATTCATTCATATATATTTATATTCATTCATTGATTTCAGTATGAACACATAGATTCTTATTTTAGTCACTGATTATAATTGATCACATTCACTGTTTTGTGGTTGACATCATTGGTCACTGGGAGTCTTCTCAAGTTGACTCTTAGATACTTCTGACCCAGTCTAACATTTTTTTCCTTTCTGAAGGCTGCTTTGAGGTTGTGTTATTGTACAGCAACAACATAAAGTTTCTCTGATCCACCCCAGTGAATTTAAGCTTTTCTTTTGGGGACTTTGCCTTTTAGTGATGGAGATGTAGCTGTCCCCCATGCTACTCTCCATTACCTACATGTAGATGTTATCCAGATGGGGTGTGAGTGCACATTTGATTCTTAAATGACTCTTATGTGCCATCATGGCCTCCTCATTGGTGTTTCTTCGAAACATTTTGCAGAAAACCCAACAACACAATCCCTATGGCCTCTTGAGCTCTAAAACATGCTCTTTCTGTATTGTTCTTGCACTGGATTCTATTTAATTAACATTTGATTTTGCATTGCAAGACCCTGATATACATTAGGAGGTCACCACCCAGCCATTTATCTTTTAAAGTAACTGGGCTGGTTATTTTTTTAAGGTTCCATCAGGTTAAAACAGTTAGCAATTTTTCTCCTTGCAGTGTCCCTTCAGCCTGGACCAGACGGATAATAGATCAGTGTAGGTTCAGATGCATTACAACATTAGTCATCAATTAGGTTTAAACCAGCACTTGTAATATATCATTTATCTTGCCTGCCATGGTTCTTTTGAGCATTTAATTTTTTAAGGCCTCTTAGGTTGTTTTTTTTTTTTTCTTTCTTACTGGCCTCCTGCCTCTCTCCTTTGTCTCCAACACAACCATCTCCTTAAGGAACAATAAAAATTAGATTTGTTTGACCTGCTCTCAGGGTTCGTTTCAGCAAGATGGATTTTAATAGCTTTGACTGGTTGGGCAGACAGCTTTTATGTAATATTCTAGACATTTATACACTGTCTTTGGCTGAGCCCTGAGCAGGTGTGTATGTGAGAGGACGTGTCTGGGTGCCACTAAAGAGCTGCTTACTATTCCTTTCACATCAAATAATCCTCTGGGAAATTGCTTACTCCCCATTACAGTGGGCATCTCATTAAGAGCTCAAGTCATTGGCATATCTTTCTCTTCCTAATAACTTTTTTCTGATCTCCTGTACTCAGCATTTATTACATTGTTAATGTTAAAAGGATGATCTTTGTTCAGTGGGGTCCTTGTAAGTTGACTGGGTTGTAATGGGTTCTTTCTTTTTTTAGGTATGCACAAGTACCTTCCCCATGAATATTCTGATTCATTATAAGGTGAATTGAGGTCATGCGAAGAGGGAAGAGTTTTGATGTCACATAATCTAGGATTTCAATCATGACCCAGACCCTTATAGATAAGCTGCTATCTGACTTGAGCTGAGACAGACCACATCTCTCTGGGCTGCATTGCCCACTTTGCTAGAATAATAATTCCTGCCTGATAGCATAGGTGCCAATTTTCAGTGAAAACATGGATGACTTGGAGTCCCCGTTACAAGATGAGGGATTTTTTTTTAAAAGCTTCTGAAATTTAGCCTCCCCCACCTTTTTATATTTTGCAAGGTAAGGTTAATAATATTTATTCAATATTCATGCCTTGAATAGTTATTCAACATGCACTTGGTACCAGGTACTTTTCTAGACAGAAGAAGCAGCAGTGAACAAAACAGGACATTTTGCATTTGTAAAGATTTTAGTCCTCATGGAAGTACAATTCTTGTGAAGGAAACTGGTAACAGACAGGAAAATAAGTAAAACATCTGGTACTTTAGATAGTGTTAAGCACTAAGAAGAAAAAGGAATTAGGGTTGTTGAAAAGACTCAAGCAGATAACATATGAAATGCTCCTAGGCAATGTCTGGCACATAATCAATCGTTCATTATTAGTTGTTATTCACATCATTTATTCATTATTTTTCACAACAGCACCTGTTGAAACCACACTTTACTCAAGACACAGGTGCTGTAATTCTGGAGAACCTGTAGAACTTGGAGGCATAAATGCATTCATTCATTCATTCTTACATCTACTGAGCTCTTACTAGGCACTTTACTAAAACACTAGGATCTAGATATGAATCAAATAGATCTTTGTCCTCAAATTAGCCATAGTCTAGTAAAATCTCAAGTAGTACAGAAGCCAAAGAGGCAAGAGAAGAATGTTGACTGCAGCCTAGAAGGAGAGTGGATTTAGGATGTCAGCGAAGAGGAAAGGACAGAGCAGATCAAGTATTCTAGATTTCTTTGGCCAGGCTTTTGGCACAGCAAGCTTGCAATTTCCAGATACTAATGGTTATGTCTTTTGATGATCCAGGATCTGAGATGACTCCTTCTAATTTCTCAGGTCTTTCTTGAAAGCCACCACTCTGAAGTTCACCAATAACTAAAGAAGAGCAGACCAGCAGGCCAGAACAAATTTCTCTGCTGGTAGAGAAGCCCCCAGGTTTTTGTTGAAAGAAAAGCTATAAACTGTCAGCTGAACTGCAGTTTCCTGTTTTGGGAAAAAAGTCACTGGAAAAAACAAGTAAAATTAGTCAAAAATTTTACCCTACTTTAACATATTGAAATGACCAAGTTTTAATCTTGACCTCATTGAGAATTTGTTATTTGAATGTGGGCTCTGAAATATATAGGTATTAGATTAAATTTCTGACTTTAAATGCAACCCTACCAAATTAGTTCACTGAATCACTTCATGTTCATTCACCTCGTTATTCATCTAGTCATCCACTTATTCATTCTTTTATTCATCTGACCACGTTTTTGAGCAACTAGTTTCTGCCAGGTACCCTGATGCTGGCTGCATTCAACAAAGCAAGGCTCCTGTCTCAAGAAGGCGACACTTTGGATGGAGATTGTTGACATTCTTTTTCACTTTACTAGGTAGGATACATAATAATAAAAAAAGGGAACAGTGACAACACTCCCTCAACTTTACCATATAGCATAATAAACCTGTTAATGAGGCAGGACAAGTAATATGCCCTTTGTTCCCATTACAGGAAGGACATTAAGGCACAAGGCACTGAGAAATCTAATGGGAGTAGCAGAAGCTCATTACATACCAGGCACTGGTCTGAGTGTAGTAACAAAATGGAGAACAAGTAGGCTGACCAACCATCCAGATGTATCTGAGACCCTGTCTCTATTTTAAACTGAAAGCCCTACATCTTAGAAAACTCTTTAGTGTTGGATAAACCCAGGCAGATGGTCACCTAAGACATCTTTTGCAATTACTTCTCTGTCACAGAACACTCAGTGTCATGCTCAGTGCATGAAATGAAGCTCATTATGACTTACTGATTTGGATCAAGATAAATGGAAACCATACTGGAAACATTTCCTTTCTTTCTCCAGAGGTATGAAACATGTTTAACTCTCTCTTATGGAATCCCCATGTTTAGATTGCTATTGAATAGATGGAAGAGATCTGTTTCATGGAGAAACCTATGAGAAGAGAAAACATTGATATCAGGATGTTGAAAAATGACCACCTGAGAAACTAGAAGGAGTCATCTCATATCCTGGGTCATCAAAGGACATAACCATTAGCATCTGGAAACTGCAAGTTTGCTGTCCCAAGGGTCTTGTCTTCACTCTCTGAGTGTTGAATAGAAGATCAGGAACTGGGGGCTGTTCTTTGAAACATATATTTCTTAGGATGTCTTTAAATGATAATTTTACTTTGGACTGAGAAGTCTGGGGATAGGGCGGCAAGATTCCCTGACTGTTGCCAGTCATGAATGAAACAGTCTGCATTACATATAACCCTACTCTCTTGGGTCAGAGAGCTCCCTGCTGTTAGCTACTTAAAAGCAAACAAACAAACAAACAAACAAAAAACCAAACAAACATTGTTCTACCTGGACTGGGAGTCAGGAAAGTAGTCCAGGCCTTTCATACAAATTGAAATTTTAGACTAGTTAATTTCCCTCCTGCATTTTCAACATTTCCACCTCAAAAAGGGCGTAACCATGCCTTTCTGGAGAGAACAGAAAGATAAGTGGTACCATCATCCCTTGCAAAATGTCCTGAAATTCCAGAAGGGAGGCACAGGTGACCTTCACTTCATGCTGAGATTATTCTATTTTGATCAACAAGTAATACTGGCCCTGGTACTAAATCATGGATCACCTTCGGAAAATCGCTACCTTGTCTGAATTTAATTTCCTCCTCTAGAAATTTGGGAATTGCAATCAGGAACAAGATATCGCTATAAGGATTAGGAATAATTTTAAGTAAAGCCTCCAGTACAGCACCAGACCCTGAGTAAGATGACTAAGATGTTTGGAGACTTTGAATCTGACCTCAAGGATGGTGAAGCAGTGACTATACAGAACAACTATTATAATCAAAATTATAGTTACATTAATGGATCAAAATTTTTCAGCAACAAATTTTATTGAGTCAGTTTATATTTTTGATTGGATTTCTATACAGTACTATTCATTATTTCGGATTTCCCATTTATTTTTAATAGAATCAAATATTTCCTTATAAATTATGACTATTACGTTGATTTTACCTGTCGTTGAATTAATTAAAGCTTCTATAATCACCAGTTTTCTTAACTGAACATCAATTCTATTAGGTTCAGTTTGAAAATCTGTTTTTAAGAAGAGCCGAAATGTCTTGTTAGTTTGTAATCAATAACGTTATATACTGTGTGTGGCTTTATCCATTATCAACTCTACCTTGTGCCAAGCACTTCTACTCGGAGTGTTCAAAAGAAACAAATAGCTGTTGAACATGAAAGACGGACAAGATAAATGGTACCTGCTTTCTTTTTTCAAGCGAAGGAGAAAGCATTTGTCTAGCAAGGAGGTGGCATGGAATCAATGAGAATCAAAAGAGTGGGGTCAAAGCATTTGATCTTTCTCCCTCACCCTCGCACACCCTGCACTGGACTCTTGACCTTGGCATTTACCTGGGCCTCATCTGAGCTGGCCATTTTCATTGGATATGAAGTATCAAGGTGAGGGGCTGCACTAAACACTCTGCAACCTGGACAGAATTCCCTGCTCACTCCCCTGTTCTTAATGGCCAGTCATTGCAGCAGGACTTGCACAGGAGTTTGCAGAAAATCCTCCTTCTAGCAACAATCCTGTTTTGAATGCAAGTTTGTCATCATAAGTAAAAGAGAGTATTGTCAAAAAATCTGCACAGTGCCTGACATGTGGCCCTAATACACAGAAGTTCTTTCCTACAACTTCCTCTCTTTTTAGGGAGAGATTGTGGTCTAATGGAAAGGACATGGGCTTTGGAATTGGATGGACCTGGGTTAAAACCCCAGTTTCCCCACATTTTTCAACTGTGTATTCTGGGTTGAGTTATTTCATTTCTTTGAACCTCAGATTCCTGGGTAAGTAAATGGGGAGAAAACATTACTTCCATTGTTGCAAAGATTAAATGACAATGCATGGAGCCTGGAATACATGATTTATGCAACCCCTATCTGCATACAGTTTAGGGAGGAACTCTGACCTTAACCAATCAGAAGCAAGTTGATAAATTAGTCGAGTCATGATGACTGTAATGAAAGGGGGAGCTGTAAGGGCAAATGACAAGGAAACCTAATTTCATTGAGGGTTGTTTGGAAGTGTTACTGAAATCATGGTTCACATGATGATTATGCCACATTTTCTTGGTATTAGTGTGTATGAGAAAAGAGTAATTATAGCCGCAATTTTGGAATTAGGTAAACATGAGATGCATCCTAGTTTTTTCACTTGTAAGTAAATTTTGGCTTAATTTTTGAAATCTTAGTTTCTCATCTCTAAAATGAGTATCATAATATATTTATACAGAAAATTTTTAAGGATTTTCCTCTCCTTTAGCTCTAAAAGTTAATCAGGTGATTTCTATGTGCTGGGCTTCTTACAATAAGTAATTCCATGAAATTGGGACTGTTTATGTCCAAAGGAAACTGAGGCAAGAAAAGCTTGGGTAACTTGCCCTGGGCTAACCGCTTGTAAAATGATGCAGTGTAGTAGAATTTTAATCCAACAACATGGTTCATAAAACCACGTGTTTTACACACACTTGCCACATGGAGAGATAGCTCAATACCTATGCTCTTCTCATTGTGGTTCCTTCTCATCGGGTTGCTTTTTTCCAAAGAAGGCATAGGAATTTGCATAATTCCCATCCACCTCCCCAAGACCCACAGCACACCATAGGCGCTCTGTAATAGATGATTGTGCTGGACCTGACAAAGGCAGTTGTGTTGTAGAGCAGGTGGGTGGAGGTGGGTGGAGGTGGGAAGGAATTAAGGACCCACATGCCTCCCTAGACTTTCAGAAAGGTTTTCAACACCCTTGATTGCTATGTGCTCTGACAAATGCATAAAATATGGTCTCCTTCCAGCTGCTTGCTCGGTCCATTTCTGGAGAGGTGCCAGCCGCCTATTTGATCAGCTTTGAGTAGCAATGAGGTAGTTAAAGCTGAGTAGGGTGCAGTCGGCTGAGAAATGGGTAAATATTTTATAGACTGTATGGTAAATAATGCATACATTCAGAGAAACAAGGTGAATCTTTTATAGGCCTGAGCCCCTGTTAAGACTGCAATTAAATGCTTTTGCTGGAAGAAATAAAAGCATGTTCTAAATCTCCCTACCTTATGGAGATTAAGGGCCTGCCCTGAAGCACTCGGTGAGAAGTTTAATCTCTGGTCCCTGCTGCTGAATTGCTCATATTGAAGAAATTTTCTGCAAAAGAAAAGGTCCTTTTCCTTATCCCAGTGCCACTTAGAGACAGAGACTCACATATGTTTCTTCGACTTTTATATTTTATACGATTTATTTGTGTTGAGTGTCTAGGGAGCAAGAGTCCTTTCACATAAGATATTTGTTTTAGTCTTCACAGCAATTCTAGTGAGGTGCATGTTTTATGTACCTTTAAGTGTTCGGTATTTCATTTAACTCTGAAGTACTTAATTTAGGCCTTTCGGGGGCTTGTCTTGTGCAGGTCCTCTTCTAGATGATGGGGTACCATGAGTCTGGTGTACAATCTGATGATAGGAGAATAAAAATATTAATCCGATGGAGATAAATGCTGAGGAGTAAATATTAAGCAGAGTAAGAGGAGTAGAGAGTGCTGGGGAGAGGCCTTCTGGTTAGATCACATCTGAGCAGACACTTACAGTGTAGAGGGAGGTGATAAGAGTGTTTCTATAATTTCGAGGCATGGCAGACAATGCTGTGTTGCATGATGCAGACATGATTAAAAGCATTCATCCCCACTCCAGCTTTTGGAAGCTGTAGGCATCTCATACATACATTTCTCCCCTGGAACTGCTTTCAGCTGAAATTATTGCCATGATGAAGTCTTGCCCTTGTTCTTTTGGAACAATCCTCATCTACTGACCAGTTGTTTGCAGGGCTAGAAAGATCTGACCCTTTGTCTCCATGGGGCATGCTTGGAATGACCATTCTGGCTGGCAGTGAGGTCCCTGTCACTGGTAGTATGTGGAGCCCTGATAGCCCCTGACATGTCCAGCCACACACTTGTTCACACTTTTAATTAATGATGAATGATGAATGGAAGACCAATGGAAAGGAATGTCATAACCATTGCAATATGTCAGGCATTTAAGCGACATGGAGCAAGAGTGATTACAAGAACAAAGACATTGGATGATTGAGTACAGTATATTCACTGGAAAAAGATAATATAAGACTGGGGTGATTCATCATCAATTTACAGCCAAATGTGAAAGAGGTCTTCCTTGGCAGCATACAGAGACTCTCATTTACTGAAGACTGAGGCAGGGAAAAAAAACTAACCCTGAAGCTCCTGCCCAGAGCTTAATTAAGAAGGTAGGTGGAGCGATAGAGAAGACTGAATTGTCAACCACAGTGAGTCATACCAAGTGAGTTACACCAAGGTCAAGGTCCTGAATGAGAAGGAATATGATCCTGAGAATTGGGGTAGGAACTTCTAGGTTGATTGCATATGAAAGCCTCAACTCTCTTAGCCTGCAGACATGGCATATTTCTCCTTGTTAAAGGATACTGCTCATCTTTGCTTTAAGGTGATTCAAAGCCTAAACTTCACAAGACAACATCCCATTCCAACCCCCTGTCAAGCGTTTATTGTAACCTCTCTTCGTGGCCACCACACCAGTAATCCCATCAAGTCCTAATATAAGCAAACTGAGGGTGTGCTGGACCTACTGAAGGAGAAAAGGGATTATTCCAAGGAGTATTCCAAGGAACTGAAGGACCCACACAACACAAACCTGCAGGAGCAGGGTGCTACCTTTGACCTAGACCTAGCGTGATACACCAGGGAAAGCAGGACATAAAGTGGATGGATGAGAGTACTCATATCAGAATACTATCTTGTGATAATGAATTTAACCCCTGGTAATAACCTCAGGATATGATAACAATGGATCCCTGAAGTTTTGAAAACAGTGTTAGGCAACACTGAGTAAAGTAGAGTTGACAGAAAGGTCATAGCAGATGGTTGAAGAGGGATCAAAAAGAAGTGGACATATTAAAGGGAACATACAAGAAAGAATTCCCCCAAAATGGAAGTTAATGGGTAGGTATTATTAAATATTCTGGATATATTTTTCTGCTTGCAGGTCTTTAACAGGCATCACCTCCCAAAGAATTACAGAGTTCAATTCAGCGACAAGTGAGTCTTTAAACTATCACATTACACCCAGAAGCTCATCTTACAGCAAAGGAGGTAAGACAATGAGGGCCACATGATGAGATCCTTTGGTCTTGTCATATTTTATATGACTCAGAAGCTGCTACTCTGATGGAGTGATGGAACGGTTTTCTTTAAAGAATCTTCTAAAGTGTTAGCCATGAGATGCCACCTTGCAAAGATTGGTACTATCTTCCAGGATGCAGTAAACATGCTAAGTTAAAGAGCATTATAGGTTGCTGTGTCCCCAGTAGGTTTAATTTGTAGGTTCAGTAGCAAGCAGTGGAAGTAGGAGTGTCTTGCTTACCATTACTTCTAATAATCCACTTGGAGAATAGTTGTTTCTTATCCTTTAATACTCTGGGCTCTGCAGATTTAGAGGTTCTTATTTCCTAAAGAGGAAAACCTCCATCAGAGTACACTCCAAGAATCCCATTAAACTGTAAGCTACCACTACGGCTTGGTCACCTTGAATTCCTTACAGTAAAAGACCCACAAATAAGAAAAATCACCATCCTAGGAAGGATTCATTGATTCTGATCATCAGCAGGAAGCAGCATGGCTGTAACACAATGAGGGCAGGAAGAGACAGGTTTGACACCCAGGCAATTAACAGGGACATGTTTTTGTACTCCTGTGTTCAATTTGATAATAAAAGGACAAGAAGAATCTGATGACCTGAGGCTCAGACTCCTCTGTGGATTAGGATGTGAATCACCTCTCTATTTCCATGTAATCTCACACAGATCAGCAGAGGTGCTAGGTGAGAGGACTATAAAATGCGCAAGACAGGGAAACAATGTACGTCTGTTGCCTTTACAAGACCAACTGCAATGACAGGGACTAGTTCTTCCCACTAATCTTCCTCTTGCAAGTTTCCCTGGGGGGAAAAAATAACCAGAGTCCAAGAGGAACTGCTCCCAGCTGAGTTGAATTTGTATGCAAGTGGATCTGAGCAGCACAACTGCAGCTCTCCTGTCGGACTCATTCTCCCAGCGCTCAGGGGACCCTGAGCTTTCAAGCTAGAAAATTTGGGGAGGAGGATGGGGGCCATGGGTTGGACGCAATAAGGAGGATATCAAATTTGTCTCCCTTTCTTGTGACTCAGGATGTGGGAGAGGAAACAGTCACCACTTGAGAGACTTGTTGATTGTTGTATGAATCAATTCTCTCTGAATTACAGAGAAACTAAGAATGTGAAATGAGGTGAGGAGTGGAGTTGACTCACCAAAAGACACACAGTGCATTGCAGTAGACATAGGGTTTGAGCTCAAAGGTTTAAATTCAAGGCTCAAGTTCCTCCTGTTATCCCAGAGGGTATTTTTAAGTCTCCAGTCTAGTTCTGGTGGTGCCATGGAGACCGCTGGGGTTAGGGCAGACTAAGTGACTGGTCCAAGACCTACAGCCAGATTTTCTGACTCAAAGACCCAGACTTACTCTGGCACCATATTCAGTACAACCCAACTTGCCGAAGCATGTGCTAGATAGGTGTCCTTTGAGGTAGATTTTGAAGAATTGGCTGTTGCAAACTTCTCGTGGTCACCTCATTTGTCATAAATTATGATCTCCTTGATTCTTACATTTGTTCACTTGTAAAACAAAGGATAGTGACAACCACCAAAGAAAGCTACTAAACTATTAAATGGAATCAAGCAGTTGAAACACTTACACAGGGTTTGGCATTTGAGAGTGTCCAACAAGGGGTCCTCACTTTTCCCCAGAGGAAAACTGTGCTTTAATCTCTTCACAGAGCAGGGGACAACACTCTAGGAGGGGAATTAATGTGCCCAAGGCTCACTGTCTAATTGGAGTTAAGTTTCAACTTTATGTGACTTCAGAAACAGTGTCCTCAATCCCAGTAACTGAATAACTCCTGCTGCTAATCCCATATCCCACCCAGGGACAGTTTTCCTAGAGGCTGCTACCTACCTGCAGCCCTCTCCCAGGCCTTGTGACTTGTCTGAATTCCAGAAATAAGCACTGATTAAGAGGTATCAGTTATTTATTTGTGTCTAATTTTTTTCCTCCACTAGAAAATCAGCTCTAGAAGGCAAGGACAATGTCTTCTTCTCTACTGTATCCCTAGATCCTGGATTCAGTGGCTGAAATAGAGTAGGTTCACAATAAAGTTGTTAAATGATTACTGAATGAATTCCACAGTATGCACTACATGCCTTGGCTCCTGCTGTCTCTGTATTGGCTCCACGATACGTCCACTCACCTAGGCTCTGTAGCCTAGCTATCTTCTTGGTCTCTTGGAATCTTTCTTTCTCCCTTTGTGTTGCTGGGAGAAGTCTCTGTTTCTTTCTCCACCACCTGAGAGACCTCTAGATCTGTGGGTGGAGACCAAGCTATCTTCATAATTTGTACTATCCATTGGGACTCAGGGTGATCCAGAGAGGGCCTGACCCATGCGTGCAGCATATGGCCACTCCACCCAGCTGTTCTCTCCCAAAATATTAGCTGCCATCGATGGAGCCCCTCCTAGGATGCTTGGCTAAAGTCTGTATTGCATTATTTTTACAGAGTCCTTTAAAAAACCATGGGGGATAGATATCCCAATTTGTCAGATAAAGAAATTGAAGTGCAGAGAAATGAATCTACTTGCCAAAATCACAATTAAGTGGATTTTGAATTCAGATGTTTTGATTCCAAAGGTAGGTCTCTTATCTATTCAGTGGTATTTGGTGACAGAGTCGATGGGTTGGCCCTGGGAAAGGGCTTCTGTATCCAGAAGGCAGGGAGAGAAACAAGGGGAGAAGAATCTCACCTTGGCATTACACCACATTAATCTCTTTGGAATCTGGACTGGAGCTGCCCTAGGCTCAGGATGCAGTGACTCCAGCTGCTCCCCTCTCTCACTCCTCTCGGGGGTCCCCTGGGGTACGTCATATTTCTCTCTGACATTCTTGGAATATTTTGAGATTCATTCTTAGAGCATGAACTTTTAAACTTTTTTCCTGTGGAAGAATTTCTTCTTCCTTAGCTGCAGGTCTGCATGGAAATGCATAGAACTTACATGAGCAAATAAAGAAGGGCATCCTTTGATGCTTTGTCTCCTGTGTCTCCCACTCACCATCCCACCCGTAAGATGACTTACTGCAGTCTAATCATGTATTAGCTTGTTCTGAAGGCCATCAGGATAGAAAGGGGATTTATTTTTTAGAGAGGGGACTTGGCAAATGTCATAAACAATTTGAGTCTTTGCATACCAATTTCGTAAATTGTGCCTGACATGACTTATTAACATTCAAGGTGAGCCAAACATTAGCGTTTTGATCAATGATCCTGCTTTCACACAGTACTTTTCCAAATCTATTACTAGGGTAGAAAAGCTGAATGGAGTGGTGGCTGGATGACCAATTTTCTCCATAAGAATAAAATTCTCTGGGGACAGAACTAATGCATACTGTCAATTATGTGTGAATATTTTCTTTTATGTTCTAATAATCCTGTGAGAGACGTTATCTCTGTCTTATTGTGAAGGAACTGAAGTTCAGAGAAAGTATTTTACTTTCTTATGGTCTCCCAGCTTGAATAGGGCCCGAATCAAAATCTAAATCAGCTTGACTAAAATGTTTGAGGTTTTTTCACAATCCTGCACTCTCTAGGAGCAATTTGGATTATGCAAAAGGCTGATTTCTTTTTATTTTTTTCCCAGAAGTACTAGGATTCCTAATCAGCATCCTGGGGAATGATTTTTAATTTCTCAGGAGTGAAAGGGGAGGCAGTGATAACAGGGATTGCACTCTACTCCATTCCCCATATCCCACCCCTCTGACATCATGAATGTGCAGCTCATTTCTAGAAGACCCCACCTATAGAGGTTCCACCCAGTGGCCTAACATCATGGCAATGAGCCCATCATTTGGGCCAAGTTCCTTCTCCCAAGGCACAGAATGAAGCCAAAGACTGCATAAATGTCAGGCCAAATATCAGAGCCTAGGACCCAGAGGTAAGCTGCTGGAGGCATTCAAGAAATTCCAGCAGTTCCATCTCAGTGACTTAAGATCATAATTCCATGGAATAATCTTCAAATGGCTCCCAGTAGCATTCAGAATAAAATTTCAACTCTTATCCTGGCATGCAAGGTTCTTCAGTTTCTAGTTTTTGCCTTAGCATCTGCTTCTCCTTCCTACATACATGTTTTTTCCAATCACAGGTACTACCACTGACATTTCAGCTCCTGGCTCTTTTCACAGCTGATCCTATTGCCTAGAATATTTGTTAACACTTCCCTACCTGGATTGCTCCAAACATTTTTCAAAGCTCAGCTTTTCCACCATTACACCTCCTGTGGGAAGTCTTCTTAAAGTCCACGTTTAGGTGTGGCGTCCTTCTTATCCACACCACTATCTTCCATTATACCTCCCTGTCTGCTTGACTACCATCTCCTTTAAATCGTGGGTGACTCTACGGCAGAGACCGTGTCTTAATCCATGTCAACTTTTCCAGCACCTACGAAAGACTGGACCTAATTTGAACAAAATATCTGGAAGAGCTTGTGGGTATTTCTCAACAGCAAAGTGAAAATCCTTTTTATGTCTGATCATACATAAAGATAGTATGAGATGTTTATTTTCCTATCTCACCATGTCCCATGTCAGGGTCTAATTCACATAGACATCTTGGATGTAGTGGCTTTCTTCCTCTCTTGTCTCACGTTCTTTTTCTACTCATACTTCCCACCTCTTGTTCTCTTTCCTTCTTTGAATATCGGCTTCAACCTAAGCGACAGCATTAAGTCTATAATTTAGGGGATTCCACTTTTTTCAGAGTGAATCATCGGGAAGCCAAATCAGCATCTTTTCCTAACACTGACCAACTTTCTTAGTAAACCTTCGTTACTTTTGTGCTGACATAACCTTTATGTCTTTACTTAGTCTTACTAATGTCTGCAAAGGATTTGTGGGAGGAAGAAGAAGTAAGGAAGGAGTCAAATATCATATTTCCTACAAACATTCTATGTACGAAACATTGGGTAAATGAAAGAGTGAAGGATATGATGTGAGGATGAATAAAACCATGAAATTTTCTTAATCTGGCTCTTGGCCCTGGTCATTCAGTCCTATCATGCTTTTTCTTGCTCCTGACATTATGGTCACTTTCTTGAATCTCAAGATCTTGAGATCAAATATGGACTGGATTGAATATTTGCAATTTCTCTTAGCCTTGGTTTGTTCTTCTGAGAGACGGAGAGAATAGTTCATACCTCAAAGGACTGCTGTGGTAATTAAATGGTAGGTGTGTCTAAAGTTCTGTGTCACAGGAAGAATTTAGTCTACTTTAACTTGTAGTCCTGTGTGCTGTTTTCACCACAGTACTTAACAAATGTTCTACAGGAGTTAAGCATTCACCTGTTTCTGTTCCATGAAGGCAAAGACTCATTCTTATTTATTATTGTGTCCTTTGCACCTAGCCCAGATCTTGTACAGGGCGAGCTTTCAAGACATGTTTGATAATAAATCAATGTCCTGATTTTATAGATGAGGGGACTGAGCACAGAGGCCCACTTTGAACTCAGTTCTGTCTTCTTCAAAGCAAATAGTCTTCTCTCACAACGTTTCAGACTTGCATGTAAAGACAGAGACTGGCAATGCTAAAGAATATGGCTTTTATCCGAACAGCAAAGGGGAACCATAGAGGTTTTTTAACTGAGAAAATCAAAATCTGCATTTTAGGGAGGTCATAAAGAGTGCAGGATGGAGGCAGACAGAAAGAGACCCAGTCGAAGGGGATAGAGAATCTATCAACTGTCTGTTGATGTGCAACAAATTACTCTGACGGCGGTAACCAACTAAATTTATTATGCATGGATGTCGATTTACAATCACCTATATCTTAAACCTATGTAATGTTGAGATGCAATGGTCCTTTTCTAAAATCAGTTTTATCTTTAAAGATAATATAACAATTTCATTATTTCCACAATTTTTATGTTTATTTCTTTTGTTTACAGAAACCATACTCATTTTAAGATAGTGAAATCATTTCTCAGGCTGTGGGTGTCACACTCAGTGCCCACTGCCAGAGTTCCAGTGACCTTCACCACCACCACCTTCTTCCACCCTCTTCCCTCCCCTCCCCTCCCCCTTGACCACCATCATTGTGTCTTTGCTGGGGTTTATCTGTACATTTGTTTCCATTCACTATACTCCACCTATGAGTGAAACCATCCTGCAGTGCTCTTTTTCTTTCTGATTTATTTAGCTTAACATAATCCCCTCCTGTTGCCCATCCAGATTATTGCAAAAGGCACAATTTCTTTTTTTCTTTCTTTCTTATTTTTATCAGAAGCTGCATAGAATTGCCTTGAATTACTCTGAAACTTATTGGCTTGAAACAGCAGTATTTCTTGAGGCATGGCTTACTCAGGGCTGGCCCAGCTGGGTCCACCACTTCAGGATAGTTCACAAGTGTAGGGTGGAGTCAACCTCATGACTCCGCAGAGGGACCAGTCGTGGCTACATTCACTCAGTGCTCATCAGCAGGATTCAGCTTCTCCAGGACTATTGGCTGGCGGCTGCCATCAGTTTGTGCCATGTGACTGCTCCACCAGAGGCAGAGAGTGACATGGGACAAAAGTCACACTCTTTTGTAACCTAATGTTGAAAATGATATTTCGTTTGCTCTATCCTGTTCTTTATTTTTGCGTATTTTCTTACTTATTTGATCACTGATTTGCCTTCTTAAATTTTTTAAATCAAATTTTACTGTAAAAACATTACATCACATTATTAGATAAGTTTAAGAAGTACAACACTGAGAATCAATACCTGGATATAATAATTAAGTTTACCACCAACAGTCCAAGTCTCTCCCTCACCACATAATTGGCTCCTTTTACCTGATTTTCCCAACCTCCCACCTCCTTCCCTTCTGATAACCACTAATATGATTCTATAGTTAAAAGTCTGTCTTCATTTGATTTAGTTCATTTATATATTTGGCTTCTTTATGTATCATACATGAATGAAATCATGTGATATTTTGGTCTTTAGAAACAAGTCAGAAGATTCAACCACACTCCAGGAGAGGGAACCATGTAAAGATGTTAAGGGTTAAATTATGCCACCTCCATTCGTATGCTGAAGTTCTAACCTTCAGTACTGCAGAATGTGACTTTGTTTGGAGACAGAGTCTTTACAGAGGTAATCAAGTTAAAATGCAATCACTAGGGTGGGCCCTAAACCAGTATACCTGGTGTTCTTATAAAAAGGGGGCATACAGGGAGAATGCCTGGTAAACATTAAGATAGTCATCTCCAACAAGGGCCAGTGGAGGCCTGGAACAGACTCTTTCATAGTCTTCAAAAAGAATCAACCCTTGATCTTGGAATTCTAGCCTCTAGGGCTGTGAGACAATAGTTTCTGTCATTTGTCTGGTAACTTGTTAGGTGGGCTAGTCAAGAATGCAATGCATCACCCGGAGCCCTTTCAGAAGCTGCCTATCACCGAGACCTACACTGGCAGATTTAGCCTGATATTGAAGAAAGGGCTAATCTGGGAGCTAGATGGAGATTGTAAGCAGCAGCGGCTGGTAAATAGTAGGAGTGAGAAAGAGAGAGTGTCTGGGGTGTCCACCCTGATTTTGCATTGTCTAGGTAACAGTGAGAACTCAAAAGTAGGGGTTAGTGAATGGAATTCAGGTTGCTAAAGGCAAGGACTATCTGTGATCTCATCCCACCAGGAGGAGATAAGTGCTCCTCCTCATGGCATGGTGATCTGGCCTCTCTGATCCTGATCCTACAGTAGGGAAGGATGTTCAGACTCAGTGTCAAATGTTAGTTTAAACTTCTGTTCTTCTTGGCACTAGGAAAACAGAGGTGAGTTATCTTCCCAACTCATAAGCCCTACGACGATGACCCCCAAAGCTTCAACATCCAGTGGCTTACTGAATGAAGTACAGGCTCCCTCACTGGCACCCACAGCCCCCCACACACCCGAGCGACACCCCCACCACACCCCCTCTACTTGATAGCATCTCCCCATTCTCTTTCCACCTCACCGAACTCCTCTGTCCCATCCTCACAGCATTTAGGTCCCAACCATATTTAGTTACGTGTATGTTTCTCCATAAGCTAGACTACTTCATTCTGCTGGGTATTGGCTACTACTTACTTGACCTAGATCTTTTGTTCTTCCTTAAACAAATTTTTAAGATCTGCTTACTTAATTCCTACCTTCCCCTCACCTCCAAGTTGAAATGAAATATTCCTTGGTGAAGACTCCCTGGCTCCCCTAGGCAGTCTTTTCTAATACTCTACTTTATGGAAGAGAAATATTAATTAATTTCTAAAATACAATAAGCCCTTTGAAGGGTAATTTTTGCCTTTTCCTTTTTGTACCTCCAGTGCCCAGTACCTGGTCTATAGGAGAATTCAATCGATGGCAATGGAATGAAACGAATTGTTAAAAAAACAAGTGAGTGACTGGAATGTGATTCTTACGTCAATGAGAGATGGATAACGAAACCAGCAGCTCCAATGTGAAGTGACAAGAACACTCAGCTAAATTCTAAACAAGCATAGAGGGTAGGCATGTTCAGTTTGCCCAAGGAAAGTAGAAGAAAAACAGGGGAAGTGTCTTGGGGAAAAAGACATTTAAAACTGAGTTGTAAAGGAAGATCATGGCTCATTAGGTGGATGGGGAAAGGTATTTCCAGCTGAGAGAGCAGGTTCACCAGGGAAAGACATGTCCCACAATATAATGGAGCTGGCAAGGGATGAGGAGAAAGGTCATGGGTACCTGTAAACATGGCAGGCTGGTATTATCCTTCGAAAGTTGGTGACCCCAGCATTTCATACTGAATGTAAGATTGTGAGATTGTGCGATTGAACCAGACCTGCTCTCATCACCTATTCTAACTACGTTGTCCTGGACCCCCAGCATCCTTTTCAAAATGTACAACGTTCCCTTATATTTTTCTCATACTTTTATCAAATTTGAAAGGCAATTTCATAGCACTGAACTATTTTCCCCCTAAGATTAGAAATAGAAATACTCGTGAATAATATCTTTTAAAAAAGACCATCTTGTATCACTGCACATAAATACTATCATTGCTGTTATATTGACATATTTTATTTTAGTCAGTCTTCTAAAAACAATAGGAAAAAACGTTGCAGCCTCCAGTTTCATATCACAATAGGCCATGGAATTTGCTTGGGTCCAGTGATTAACACTCTTCTCTCATCAGAGACATAAGATACAAAAAGCAAACTGTTGACTTGACGACTCAAAGAGCAAGACTTCAACTTGCAGGTAAAAGGAGAGCCTGATACAGAGCAGCCTGATACAGGTGTCTGAGGGCTGGTCCATCTGCGGAAGCCTGCTTGTCCTCACGACATACTTACTCTGGTGCTGGTGTAGTATCTGTGGACAGGCTGCTTCCACAAAGGAGCAGACCCAGAAAAGTTGAGCATGCACCACACCTGCTCCCCAAGATACCATTCAGATAAGGCGCTCTTCCCTGGAGAGAGGTGAAAACACTGCCTGCACACTTTTCTCTTCTGGGAGAAGGAGGGGATTTCTCTTTCACTGACCTGCCCCCATCCTTGATCTGGCACAGCCAAAGCCAGAGCCATGTGGTAGACAGAGCATATTTTAGTTTACTTGCTGTTGAAAGCCTTCTCTGATAGCCCTCTTACCTTCCCTGCTGTGTGCCTCTACTGTTCTTCGGACTCATATGGTACTCGTCCTTCAACATGGACTTGACGTGCTGTCTTCCTCCTCTGCTGTTGATGAGCTCCCTGAGAGTAGAGACTCAGGCGTGTGCTCACTTTCCGATGCTCAGATCTTAGCACAGAACCTGGTGTCGTTTCTGAATGAATGATCTTGAGCAATGCACAAAGAAACACACCTAAGTTCCTTGGTTTTATAAGCTTGGGTCCCATCCCTGGCTCTGTGATAGCTCCTATTTCTTCCTATTTTATCCCTCACCCAGCTGGTGAGTCCAGGCACTCAGAACAATGGAGTCCAGTGACTTTGAGGGGCGAGATTTGGGCAGCCTTGCCAAGTCCAAGGCAGAGCCCTGAGGGGAGCAGCTGGAGCGTGTGATGTAACCACATCTCCAGGTCTGGTGTTAGACCCCTCTAATTTGGTTTTGAAAACATGTGGTTTTGTCCTTGTTCAAATATTGATTTTAGGTAACTTGAGCTTGGCAGAAAAGGCCTCTGTCGAGGCCAATGGGGCTGTTTGTTGCCTTAATGACATTTCTGTGTGTTTGTGTAACACGGGCTGGCGGTCGAGTACTCGCTCCCAGGGAAGATTTACAGGACTTTACACTTTGGAAGATATTGAGGCAAACTGTTGATGAAGGCCCAGGGCATAAATCAGACCCACTCAAACCAACAAAGAACACTTTGGAAGTTTTGCCAACCGCCTCTCTCCTCATGTGTAGTGCGAGGTTTGGATAGGTCAGCTGGTTTCAGAGCGTGTGCCCTATAACCTTGGTTTTCAAGGAATAATTGGGGGAAGGCAGAGAAAAGGAGTGCTTCGAGGTCATATGCTAAGCACCCAGCTTTCTGGAACTTTATCAGTTTTATAACTGTGTTTCTTACTAGATCTCTTCAGGTAAACGTAATAAAATTGGAAAATCACAGGTGTAGAAGACTTTTGATATTCTTTCAAGACCTAAAGCTCTAGCACTGAATCACCCTGGGTGCTACCAGGAAACCGATGGCTCACTCAAACAGAGCTTTGGAGAAGAGTTTAAGAAGGAACTATGGAGTTAAAGAAATAAACAAGAAGTGATGAAATACACGGGGCTGGTGACAGTGCCCTTAGAGAAGACCAAACTGTCTCTGGTTTCAACGAATTGCTACCTGACGGCAGTTGAAGTCCTTGATAGAGGAATATAGCCACTACCCAAATGTGGCCCTAACTGATCTCTCTCTCTCTCTCTCTCTCTCTCTCTCTCTCTCTCTCTCTCTCTCTCTCTCTCTCTCTCTCTCTCTCTCTCCTCCTGAGGGTACCTCTCATTGCCTTAATTGGAGGCCAGAGTGTTGCTAAGGCCCACGGAGACCAAGATCCTGGGACCCAGAGAGACTAAGGTGAAAAGCGGATTTTCAAGGGTTAGTGGAAACCACCCATCTATTACCAGAAGCACTGCAGATCACAGTAAGGGAGTAGAAGGTGCTGCTTCTCCTCAACTCTCTGTCCATTGCCAGTTTTAGTGAGTCATCACATGTCTTCAACTAACCTTGTAGCTATTTTTTCCCAATGCGGGGTTTGGTAATTTCTTCAGATCTTTTCTATGCTATGAAGAATGATTCCACGTCTAACATGCTGGTTAGTAGAGTTTAAAGAGAAACAGTAAAGGATGTTGTGAAGAACAGGGATCTTGAGATCACACATAACTGGCTTTCAATATTAGCTTTATTCTTAATAGCTGGGTGACTTTGGCAAGTTATATCACCTTGTAGAGCCTCAGTTTCTCACTTGTGGGATGAAGACAATCATCACCTTTTAGCACTGGGACAATGACAAGATGCATATAAACGTGAAATGCTTAGGTTTAGGTACCTAGATGGCAGCAGCTATTATTCATAATGAGAATTCACTGGAAAACACTCATATATACAGCTGTATTTAAGTCTTCATTCTTTATGAATCTTTTCATTTTTATCTTCCATCTTTAGGTTTCTTGATCAAAATCAAGCAATTTGGAGGCAGTTCTCTTGGATTAGTACCAAAAGACGTTTTTTAATGGAATGACCTGTAGCCCTTGAGCTGACCAAGTTACCTCAGATTTCAATGCTTGCCCTTAGAAAAGTCATCCTACCTATCTGGGACTCAGGACCCCCAGCTCTTCTGTTCTTGGCCATAACAGCAAACTAAGGCATCCCCAGGGCATGCCAGAGTGTCCTAAAGTCCTAGATGGGTGCAGTGGTTTCTTGCTTTCTCTCTTTAGGCATGTGGGGTTCAGCCTGGGCAGGCTGTCCCCAGCTGTGGTCCTTGGCACATATAATCCCAGCTCTTAGCAAAGCCAAAAAAAAAAAAAAAAAGATCTGTGGCCACTGGTGACCCAAGGCAACAACTTACTACTCCTCATTCTACCCAATGCCACTTCCCTGGGGCCTGGGGAGACAAATAACCAGTTTCCATCTAAGCAGCTGGCCTTAGCTGTAAGTCACTGTGATTTACCTTGACTCACACTGGCATTGAGAATGAGGTCATCGAAGGATGGAGACAATGGAGAAGCCCTCCAAAAGGGCAGCAGTAAAACACGCTGTCAGCAGGCAGGGGAGAACCCTTAAGTCATGGGGTCCTTGGCAGCTGTCTTTGTGAGGTAAATAATTTCAAAAGGTCCTTGACTGGAAGATAAAATATGTGCTTTTATGTATACTAAAGGCCATTTCTAGACTCTTCTCTCTTTGGGTTATTTTTATTGAATCAATTTCCTTAAGGCTCAGGGCTATGGTGTGCTAAAATGAGTATGAATTGGGATGGTGAGAGAAAAGGTAACAGATTTCCAGAGCCAAACAGGACCTATGGCGGAGCGGGTAGTGCATTTCACGTGCTCCTCTCTAGTCTCTCCTCCTGACTTTCCATGTGCCTGCTTTGCTGAACTTTTCCTCGTTCTTCTTCGCACCAAACTCTCCTGAGAACTGTGTTCTTCTTCTGGACTCCCCTGGTCATTCTTCCCTGGGCTAAGTTCCTGTACATTCTTCCCTCTTTCTCCGTCTTTGTTCTTTCCCCTCCTAGTACCTAAAATGCTGTTGTGGTCATTGGAGTTAGAGCAGCCATTCTTCTCTCTGAGGTGAAGTTAAGGCGTAGATGGTAGAACTTCAAGCAGAAGGAGTTTAGGCCCCTGGAGTTGTGGTTAGATGCCCATCAGTTCTGGATTTCCCAAGGCTGCGTTTCTTTGTTCTATTTTTTAAATTGAGGTGAAATTCATACATCTTAAAATTAGCCATTAGCTATTTTTTTGAAAGGAAATGTGCAGGCAGAAATGAAGGCGAGCAGAGGCAGGCAGGAAGAGAGGAGGAAGAAGTGCTCTATTTCATTGGTTGTTCATGGCGGTTGCTCCCCACGGGCCCAGGTCTGGAATCAGGAACCAGGAGGCATGTGGACTGCACCCAACCTCTCCTCCAGGGTGTACCACCACTAACTGTTTTCAAGTGTACAATTCAGTGACATTTAGTGACATTCACTGTGCTCTGACATGAGTACTTTCATTTCATTCAAAGATAATCACTCACCCTAAAAGTAAAATCCACCATCAAGCAGTTACTGTCCATTCCCCCTTCCCTCGGTCCCTGGGAAGCCACCAGTTACATTCAGTCTTTATGGATGTTCCCCTTATGGGCATTTCACATAAATGGAACTAGATTATATGTGACCATTTGTGTCTACTTATTTTTTTCATTTAACATGTTTTTGAGATTCATCCATGTTAGATCATATATCAGCCCTTTGTTCTGTTTTATGATTGAATGATAGTTCTTTAAACCTGGATGGAAACTGCAGGGGGCCATGTTAAGCCAGAAAAAAAGGAGAGAAGTACAGGATGGCTTCACTCATATGTGGATTATAATGAAGCAAATGAATGGACGAAATCTCCAGAACTCACTGAACACGGGACAGTGGCTGCCAGGAGGGATGGGGGGTGGACAGGAGGAAAAAGGCAGCGGAAAATGGCACTGGGACGCCGGTGGTGGGTGTGGGGTGACGTGCACACAGTCTGAGCAGCGACATCCATATGCTAAAATGCATAGAGCAGTGCAGACAAAAGAAATAATAAAATGACTTAAAAGAAAGAATAATAGTTCATTGTATATATATAATATATAGCATATTTTGTTCAGTCATTCCCTGATGGACATTTGGGTCGTTTCCACTTTTTGACTCTTGAAAGTTGTGTTGCTATGAACATCTGTGTACAGGCATTTCTGCATTTCTTTTGCTTGAGACAGAAATGCATTCACAGTTATTTGAATTTTTGTCACTCTCAACTAAATCTTACATTTAGTTGTTAGCAAGGATGTAGCAAGTACAATTTTAAAAAGTTGTATATATATTTTTTAATCTGTCCGGCCTGGAAGTAGAAAGTATGAAGAAGTAGAATTATCTATGTTATCAGTTTGTCTCCGCCACCATTCCTTTGTTTCTTTGAACCTCAGCGACGCTATCTGTAACAGTGATGAACGGGGCCTTGAACGCAGAGGTCTGCACCAGATAATCTTTTGAGGTCTCTTATATTTGACTCTTCAAAGTATGTTTTGAAAGGGCTAGAGTTTACAGGAACCAATGTGACACCCACTGAAATGTCATGTCACTTTCTTTGGAACTCTTTTCCTAATTCATCTTCTTCCTTTGTCTTCAGACTGGGCTTTCGGCTTTTGTCTTCCTGCCCTACAGCGCCCCTAAAACTGCATTGTCCATGGCCTATCTTAAATTTGTTGTTTACATATCTGTTTTCCTGTTAGAGAAAGCAATCTTTGAAAATTAGTTATCTAAATGCAGGTTGCTCTCCCCAATAAGTAGACACACCCAGCCAATTAGCAACAACATAATTGTAGGTGCTTCTTTTCACCCAAGTCCCTGTCATAGTCATACCCCAGGCCCTCTGTCCTTTGGATCTTGGTATCAATGATTTAGCAATTTTTCTAGTTCTCCCTGATGAAGAGACTATCCTTTCAATTGCCAATTTTGTCCTTACTCAACCCCATCAGATCACCTGAGTCACAGCTATGGCTTAAAGCCATGCCATAAACAGCCTTCGCACCATGATCCCTCTCCATAGTTGATTCAGGCCTGGCCTCCCTCTTCATCCCCAGCAGAAAAAGTTCTCCAGGAAGGTTCTTGGTCACAGGTGCTCTTAAAATATTTATTAAAGGAGTTCCTAAAAGAAAGGGAAACTGGTCAGTCAAAGTTTCTTATCAAAGAATAAATGCTGGTATCATTTGAAATCTTTGAAACCTGGTCTTTGAAATCTGGTCTGAAGATGGAGAAGGAAACAATACATTGGAATTTTTTAGCATAAGTCTGAAGATAGACTTCTAGTTCTCTTATTTTCCCCCAACCTATCTCTCCTTTTTCCCCTAATTAGTCCATTTTTGGTAGATACAAAGGGTATATTAACTGAATTAAGCTTGAAAACTTTTTAAAGTTAATAATGGCAAATGCATAGATTGTGAAAGTGTTTATCACATGTCAGGCTCTATGAAAATTTCTTTACATAGATCAACCGATTCATTCCTTGCAAAACCCTATGTGGCAGATACTTTGTTTTCATTTTGCATATGAGAACACTGACCTCTTCAACAGGCTGAGTAACTGACCTAAAGTGTCACAGCTAATAAGTGAGGAGCCAGAAATTCACTCAGGTCATCTTATTTTATTCACTACCCAAAATGAAATTCAAATTTATGCAAATATCCCTATGCATCCATTAGTCAGATTTATACTGAGTGTCTCTGCTTGCTTATTTGGGATAAAGAAATAATTAAAATAGGGTTCTGTGCAGGTCATGGTTAAGATGAAGAACATCCACTTTTTTTTTCTGGCATGGTTCAGTAGTCCCCAATTCTCATTTTCAATCAAGATGACTTTTTAATAGTGAGATCTTTCTGAGATTCTCCCTGTCTTTAAGGATAAAAGAGAAGTTTACAATTACAACAGGAAACTACTACTTAGATTTTCATAACTGTGGCTAATAATGAATTCAAAGACAGCAGGTTCTAGTTCCTGGAAGTTGTAAATGTTGACTTATGTAGTAAAGACTCTACAGATATGATTGATATTTAGATGAGATCATTTTGGATTAACCAGTTGGGGCCTAAATGAAGTCACAAGCATCTTTCTAAGGGGAAGGTAAGAGGGAAATTTGACCACACATTGCAGAGAAGACAATGTGAACTTAGTGATAAAGAGATTAGAGGGATACATTCACAAGTCAAAGAAAGCCTGCAGCCATTGTAAACTGGAAAAGGCAAGGAATGGATTCTCCCCTAGAACCTCCTTAGAGAAACCCTTATTTTGGTGCAGTAAAATTGACTTTAGACTTTGGCTCCAGAACTGTGAGTGAACACATTTCTGTGGTTCTAAGCTTGTGCTCATGTTTCAGCAACCACAGGAAATGAATGCACCAAGTTATCGTACTTTATGGCTTTGATGGCCCTGGGATCACTGGACCCCAGGACAGGTATGAAACACACAAACGGAGTTTCAGACAAAAAAAAAAATTTACCCAGGGTGACATGGGTAGTGGACAATAGAGATGGGAATTAATTGCAATTCTTTAGCAAAAGTCAGAATATATACTTCTAGTTCTGATTAATGCCCACGTTTTACCAAGTCATTTTACAATACATAACCACCTCAACGTAACTGTCTTTTAATTTTTTTACAGAAAACTAGCCTATATTTGATCCCTCCCACCCCCACCCCCCTTTTTTTCTTTTTTTTGGTTAATTGCTTCTTTTGTCAAGAGAAACTCTTCCTTAGCACAAGTATGTATGTTTCATAGTTTAGGAACACAGGTCAGTGGCAAACTTCCATGGAATTCAACCTAAAGAATTCCTTACATTCCAAATCACTTTGCACTCTGAAAGATACCAGCCTTCCTCATCTCTTCAAAGTCTTTCACAGAATCATAATTTCTGCAGAAATCTGCATCGGCTTTCTTTCCTGGGTCAGCCACTCCAAACTTACAGAAAGCTGCAACCCCCAGGGATAAAATGAATGTGCCAATGATATGAAATTGCAGATGGTTGACCAGAAAACCATGCATCTGAGCTTTCAACAAAGCACTGACAGCCATGGCTGTTGTTCTTGTCAATGCCAAAATCCTTCTAGAGTGAAGAAGAAATACCGCCCCTTCCCCACTTTAAAACAGATCAGCAGTCTGAGTTCCAGCAAGGTGAGGGGCATGCTTTGGGTCACTAGAGAGAAGCTGGGGTGGAACCCAGGCTGGGCCTTTGAATTCCCTGACCCTGTCCCCACACTCTCTGGCTTGTGATAAGTTCAAATGTTGAATGCATTGGTTCTGTCATGAGTTTTCTGCCAGCCGGGTGCAGGCACCCTAGCTTATCGGTCTGACCTTTTGTTTTCTATGGCAAACTCCTGTGTGGAGGAAGCTGCAACAGGCAGTGAGGCCCTGTATTGTCCTTATTTAGAATTGCTTTCACTTAAACTAACCCTGCTCTTGCAAAACATGTTTATTCTGGTTTCCTCTCCCTCCTGGCTGCCTGGCCAGCGTGAGCCCAGAGCTCAGCAGCTCCAGCTCAGCCAGGAGCCAGGCAAGGGAAGGCAAAGAGGGAAACATGAAACTCAAGAGAAAGGACAGGGGAGGGCATGGTTTCCCTTCCTAAGCTGTGAGCCAGACAGGAGAGACACCCTTTCTTTGGGGTATGATTGTGGGTCCTGGAGAGAATGTAGCCATTCAAAACATGCCCCTGCTGAGACTGATCTCAACTTAAAATGCAAAAGTTTTAGGATAACAATAATAATAATGAAGATGGTGGCTCTAATCATTGATTATCTTCCTCTGTTTAAAGACTCACTATAAACCTAGCGTGCTGTTAACACTCTCATGTATTATATTTCATTCAATTCCCAGGACAACCTTATTAGGCAGTTATTTTTAATAACTGCTCTACGGATGAGGAAACACTTTCAGAGCCACAGAAACTGAGATTTGAAGTCAGGTGTGTCTGGATTTAGAGGGTGTTCTCTTCTATGTCACTCTTTTTCAGGGGCTTCTTGGTCTATCATTCTGTTAGAAGAGTGAGATTCAGAGAGCAGAGTGACTTGCCTAAGGCCATACAATGGGTTCTTAGAGGAGCTTGTCTTCCAGGATTCCAGGACAGTTCTTTCCAATGGGTTATGCCAAGCAAACTGTAGTATTAAAAGGAAGGAAGAACAGTTCAAGATTTCCCACTTACTAGAATTGGAAAGGGTATTCTCTCCTCCCTTCATCCCTTTGAATCCCATTTCTGACATGTTAGTCTCTGGGAGTGATAGATTTAGTCCATGGGCATATCTGGCTTTACTCTGGCAATGAGAGAAGAAAGAGAACAAAAGCCGAAGGAGAGAGTGCCTGACAGTTTCCTTTGGACACTTTACATGGACAGCATGTCTGTCTGCTAGAACCATCTCCTAGACTCGTCCCGCTCTTCTGGGGAATATCCTCATTTTGCAGGTGAGGAAAGTGAAAATAAGAGGCAACCCATCATTTATCCAAAGCAAAAGAGGTAGAGCTGGTACTCCAACTTCAGGCTCTGATTGCCTGGTGAGATGCCAGCTCTTCTACTTATTTTATGATTGTAGGCAAATTGCTGAGTTTCAGTCCTCTAAATTCTAAAGATAGTATAATCAAACACAGGATGTTTTAAGACATTGTGAGTGCTGAAGTTTGATTGCACAGAAATATCATAAACAAGTTGGGTTTCTCCCAGACCAGAGACCTCTATGTCTAGCCGCCATTCTGCTTTTTGTATCATTTGAAAATGAGAATACATTGAAATTTCTGATCTTATTCTGTAGTGGGAAGAGGAGAGAAAAAGGAAGACTCAGTGAATTTTCTTCATAGTAGGGGAGGAGATGATAGCTTAGGAGAAAAGCAACCCAAAAATCAATCAACAACAACAAAAATACTTTTCTTCTCTAGTCACTCTCTCATGGGATCTAGAGCACTTATTTCCAAATGACCTTTCTAAAACGTGTGCATGTGCAGATGGGTGTCCCCTTATTCCAAACGTCTGGCCCCACATTGAGTTCTGATGCAGATATTAACATTTGTGTGGAGAATGGAATCAGCAATTAAAAAGTGTGGGTGTGTGGGTGGATGGAGGGCACAAGGTGGAGGGGACAGGGGTGTAACCCCCTGCCCAATGGATTGGGAAGGGAAGGCTCTTTTGAGAGCCAGCCAGCATCTCTCCATCCAATGGACAGCTGGATCCCTCTCCCCTCACTCTTATTCCAGTTGTCCTCTGATTATGATTCCCTTCCAGGAATGTCACTTTTTTTTGACAATACTCATGGTTGACCTTACAAAAGGTGATTATGATATCAGCTCAATGAGGATGAAGAGATTACACTCACAATCTTCTGAGGTCACTCTAGTTTTGTTTCTTTTTATCTAATGGCAAATAATATCATCAGCATACTCCCCTCACAACATGAAGGAAAATCGCCATCACTTTGCTGAAAACCTTGACTTTCTTATCAATGTAACAATCATGATAATCTTTACCTTTCCTGTCTCATGTATTAAGGAAAGATTAAAAAGCAAAAACAAAGACACACCAGAATCCTCAAACATGGGAACTTTAAAAACTCTTAATCTTAAATTAATGAATACGAACACTATCTAGATAAATTATCGAGTAGACTGCGTGATTTGGAGATTTTCCTCCCCTGCATGGAAAACAATACAATGTAGTTATTAATTTAGCAAATTGCTGCTACCCAGAACGTTTCCTTGCTTTTTAGAGTAGACCATGAAAGATGGATGTGTGGCTGTCGGGGGAAGGGTAGTAGATAGGAAGGCACTGCCCCTGTTGAATCAAAGCTGATTTTCAATCCTCAGAGCTGCCATTTGTTAACTGATACCGAGCAAACCACTTACTCTTTTGGGGAATGTTTCCCAGTGTGTAAAGTAGGATTACAATAGCTACCTCACAGGATCTTTGTAAAGCTTAATACAAAGCAAAAATGACTGCCGAATACTACTGAGCGCCTGGTTTGTAACAGATTCTTGACATTCATGACCTTGGCATTCAGTGTCTTGGAAAACTATGCTTTATTATACTCTCTTTAGGATTAGGGGAATTGGAAGTCAGCCTTTTGCCTACAACCATAAAGTAGAAGAGTTGGAATTTTAACACTGATTTATTTTGTACCAAATCTGGTAACTTCCTACTGCTTCATTCTAGTTTCAGTGTATGTGTAAAATATTTTATAAACAGCATAGAGCTGTGGAGAGTCATTTGTTTCATGAAGAAACACTAAGGACCCTGAGTTGAGGTCCTGGAATACAGTCTAGAAACAGAAGCCATGGTATTTCTTTCTTATGGGCCTCAAGTTTTCTATTGATAGAATAAGAGAGGAATCTCTTAGATCACCTTTGAAGTATCATTCTGCTCAGCTCAAATTTTTTTAAGTATATATATTAGAAGAAATGAGTTACAAATGAAAAAGAAATGAGTTAAACTGAAAATGGAGAGAAGAGAACTAATGTCCATTGATGCCTTTATAAGCCAGGTTTATGTGGTTGATGGTTTCCAAAGATGGCCGCCCTCAATTCTTTCCCTGCCTGTATGTGTCCCTTACATCACGGAGTGAAGTCACCAGAGGGAAAGATGAATGGGGCAGACAAACTGGGTAAAAGGGGTCAATTTTGTGGTGGTAGATGGAAACTAGATTTGGTGTGGAAATCATAGTGCAGCATATGCAGATGTCAAATTATAATGCTGTACCTGCAACCAATATTATCTTGTAAACCAAAATTACCGAGCAAGAGAGGGGTGGGGGTGTAGAGAGAGATGAACTTCATTTGAATATTCCCCTGGAGTCTGGTCTGGTGTTTGGTGACTTACTTGATTAACTAAATATGGCAGAAATGATGATCTGAAACTGTCATGGCAAGGTCACAGGAAGATTTGTAACGTGGGTCTTTCGTAATGCTGTTTCTTGGGATACCTCCTCTAGAAATCCAGACAGGGTGCTGTGAGAAGTTCATGCCACATGGAAAGACCGTGTTTTCATGTTTCACTGATAAGCCTAGCTGAGGTCCCAGGAGACATTAATTGCCAGTGATATGAGGTTGCCATCTTGGTCATCCAATTTATCTGAGCCTTCAGGTGACGGCAGTCAACCAACATCTGACTGCAATTCCATGAGCAACTTTAAGCAAGAGCTCCTGACCAAGGCCAACACTCATTGAACTCATCATAGGTTGTTGTGAGATGGTTTGATGAGCAGCAGTAGATAATGCAAACACACACCATTTAATTGTCATAAAAACTTATCGTTTTAGTCACATTTATTAGAAAGAACATCTAAAGCTCAGAGAAATTAGTTTAATTATCTGAAGTCACATAGAGTGGTAAAGTTCTGTTCAAAAATTAAATCTATTTGATTCCAAAGTCTGCATTTAAAATTTTAACCTTTATTACTAAAGGATTCATTTTTTTCCCATTTATTTATTACCAAAGTCATTAAAAATACATAATAAATATGTAATAAATATTATATTTTGAGAAGATTATAAAATAGTAACTAACTTTCCTTTATCAGGTTTTATTGAATTATTGACCAGATTTTAGTATTTGACGATGACATTGAAACTAGAATTATGCTTCCTAAATCTCAAAGCTTGCTTGTTTGGACAAATGGCTAGATCAAGCTCTTGTGAAAAATATCTACACATCTCTTGAAGCCAAGACTCCTCTTGTCTTTCCCTAGTTTGGTCTTCCTTGTCTCCAGCTTTGCAGATCTTTCTGCCTACTGCCCCCTCCCTTTCACCTGTGTCCTGAGACCTGAGAATCTGGTCTTTTATTCAAATCTCCCCCAAGAAGTAATGACTGAGCGCTGGTTCTGAAAGGCAATGTCCACCATCCAAAGTCAGGATGGGGATAGAGAGCACTAGAGGTATTAGGCAGCCTCTCCAGCCCTTCCACTCAGATTCAGCCTCCATGCATTCTTTCTACGCTCCTGCACCTGTTTCTCAGTCCTGCCTTTACCTGGGTTTCTTCCCTTCGCCTCCTCAGCCTCTGGGTAGCATATTATCAATATGCTTAGCTAATGGTTCTGTAAGCGCCCGCTTCTTGTGTGTTTCTCCATTTAACTGAGTCCCTTCAAAGGAACTCAGGATTGTTGTTTTCCCTGACCCTTTTTTAAACAATAGATCACATTTATAACCTGTAATGAGCGTCCATAAAAACAATAAAGCTGGGTTAATGAATACAAACACTTTAAATCAGGTGTTACCTTCAGCACTCAATTTACTCTGCAGTTTAATTCAGTTGTTCCATTTGAAAAACCAGAATGGCCCAGATGAACTGAGACATAAGTTTTTAGAGTGAGTTTTGCAATCTCCGGGAGTAGAGTTCACAGCAGGGGCAGGCAAATCTGAATACCGAATGTCACTCAAAAACAACTTAACCTGGCAGCATGTGGATTACTGGATAGCAATCATGCAACAAGGTAAATGAACAAGGTAAAATTAGATTGTGTTTCACACTGACGAAGATAAAGAGGGGCACAGAGCAAAAAAAGGGGGGCACTTTTGGTTGAAGCTGGGGAGACTTCTCTGCAGAGGTGATATTTGAGATAATTGAAAAGTAAGAATAATCCAGGTATATGGAGGGTTGAAGGAAGAACAATCTGTACAGGATAAAAGTAAGTTTAAAGTCCCCAGAGCCGGGGGCCAGGCGGGCGATGGGGAGTTTATGCTTCACTCTGTATATTCCTTTTAGGCGATTCTCCGAGGGTCTTCGGATAAAACTAGATATGCTCTATCGGCCCTTGTATCTGCCTCACCTCCTTTCTCAAGCACCAGATCATTCAAGCAACCTTGGGAGGTACTGGACTCGTTTTACAGCTGAGAAATAGAACGGGAACGTGAGGGTCACACACACTTACTGACATCCTAATGAGGTCCCAGCAGCAAGCTGGCTTGCAGTTCCAGGTACTAACCACATCACACCCCTCCACAGCCAGAAGGTAGAGTTGTTCCTAACAGCAAACCTTCTTCCACAAGAAACCGGGGACTCGGTGCCAGGGCAGGATTTATAACCTAGTAAGTGAGGACAGAAATAATTGGTGACATTTGTTCCTGGCAGTCCCAGGCTGGGCTCTGCTCTGGAGGGGCGGCATGGATTGGAAGAGCTGAGGCAAGTTTACTTTTCTCGGCCTAGGTGCTCTGCTGTGGCTAGCACAGCGCTAATGAGCTCTGCATATTCAGGACACAAATAATTGATGGTCCAATTTAAAGTGTTCAGAGGCCATGTTTCTTTCCAGGCTCTAAAGGAAAAACACCAGCTGAGGAAGAATGAAGAACTGCTTAACTGTTCTAAGTTATTTTCCTTCTGTGGTCATTCGATCCCCAGGAAGACCAGGTCTACCCTATGAAGTGCCTGGAGAAAGGAGCCAATTACCTACTGAACTCAAGCAAAAAAAGAAGGATCAGAATGAAAATCATACACCAGGGCGAGGTCCTGGGCGCCATGCTGGAATGGAGACAGCCTACTTTGCACAGGTCTCTGGGGTCAAAGACCTTGATTTGAAAATGAATGCACTACCTAGTGTCTGTGCTGCAGACAAGATTTAACTTCCCTCTGCTTCTCACTATTCATTTGCTCAATAAAGAATCTGAGCATAGATTTAGGGGCAATCAGTCTCATATTCCAATCCCATCTCTGCCAGTGTCAAAATGGCAAGTTACCACATCAAATCTCCAGTGTTAGCTTCTTCATCTATAAAGAGGAAATGATTATATAGCTGCTTCTGAGGTCTTTCGGGAGGACCGCTGAGATAAGACATAAAACGCATGCGCACGGTGTTCAGGAAAACCATTGTTGATTTCTTACCTATCACTAAGGAAGCTCCAAAACAGTGGTTCTCAAGGTGCGGTCCCTGGACCAGTAGCATTAGTCTTACCTGGAAACTTGTTAGAAATGAAAATTCTTGGACCCTCGTGCTCTAGACTTAATTGGAAACTCTAAAGATGGGTTAAGCACTCTGTTTTAACAAGCCCTCCAGATGATTCTAGCACTCACTAAAAGTTGAGAATCTTTGCACCATGTGGTAATTCAGAATGTATCAGAGAAACTCTGTAGTCTGCAGCTGTCTCAGGTTCCCAAGGACCTCAGTGCCATTATCTTTCAAAATGAACTCTTCTTATTCCTTTCTGTCCTCAAACAAGGAAGAAATACTTTAGTCTCAGGAGTCGAAGGTGACCCCTTCAGACAAAGTAATGTTTCCTACATGCTTATTGTATTTCAAGCACTGCATAGTAGTTTCACATGGATTATTACAGTTTATTTATGCTGTATTTACCTCTAGTAGGTATCATTATATTTGTTTTACATAAAAAGAAACCAAAGCTTTGTGGGGTGAAGTAAATTGCTCAATAGTTACACTTGTGAATAATGAAGTCAGTGTTCAAAAGTCAGAAGACCATTTCTAGAATCAATGTATTTTTAATCTCATCATAGTATCTCTTTATACTAGTGCAAAAAACAAAGTTCGCTGAAAACTTTTCCAGAGCACATGGAAAAGTGTCTTCATTTATCTGTGGGTCATTATGCTTTTGGAGTCAACCAGTTTGAATCTATCCCAAACCACAGAAATGGAACCAGTATGTGGACTTCATAGGGAGACAGATTGTGGTTGACAGAAAGAATACTTTTCATCAGTAGTCTGAGTGATCCAGAGTTATCTTCTCTAATGAGGTAGGGAGATCATCCCCTTCACTGAGGATTTATGTGCACAAGCTGGGTGAATACCTGCAAGATGTCATAGACAGAAGATTGGTTGCTTTCCTCTGTAAGATACTTTGATTTTGAGGAGTTAGTAAGCTATCATGTTTGTGCAGAAACTGGAGATATTTCACTTCTGTGGGAAGGAGATTGAATCACACCCTCTGGTTCGGGAAAGAGAATCCATTTTACCATGGCTACAAGGTGCTATGTGATGACTTCCTCTGGTCATCAGAATTGAAAACAATCTCTCTTTTCTTTACATTCTCATGCCATGTTATACTTGTACTGAACCCTTTTCCCCTTGCACCATCACCATTTATGGATGGCTATATTTCTTCTACAGGAAAGCAGCAAGATATGTGTGTGCAGAGGCAGAGAGACCTATGGGACTATGAGCAATATTCTTAATCTCTCCTGGTCTCAGTTTTTCCTCATTTATGAAAAGGGGTCAAGAGAATATTCCTTACTGAGGCTTGAAAGATTCAAGAAGCCTGAAATATGGTGCATACACTATACTCTTCTATTCCTCTACAAATTGTAAAATACCTTTGGGGAGAATGCATTTCTGATTCACTGAAATACCCTTCCTACTTCTCTCCACTAACCTTGAACTCACGTTTTTCCACCCGAATACAGATATTCAATATATGCACATAATCTACACTTAAATGTTTATTTACAAAGTGAGAGGGGAAGAAAGAAATACAGCAAAAAGGAAGGGAGGCAAGGAGGGAGAGAGAGGGTGAGAAGGAGCGAGGAAAGAGGGGAAAAGGAAAATAAAAAGGGAAAGAGAACAATATAACTAGTGAGTGTTCTACATTTGCTGCTGATCATGCCATAGACACTCTATCTGGGTGGATATTTTTCTTGGACACACCCTACTTCCTTAACAGAATAATCCACCAAATGCAGACACCTATGAGGAAAGAGGGAGCAGGGAGAAAGACTTGAACTAATCATTGTGTAGGCAACTAATTGCAGTTTCAAGGTTATTTGAAGCAGTTGTTTGCTGTGGGAAAACCTTGGCCTCTGGGGTCACAAGCCTCACACATACTGATCTCCATCTTGAACCCCTTTGACAGGAACAGAATGTTTCAGGTGCAGAGGCAAGAAGACTTAAAAGCAGGTCTGTTTTTCAACATACCACATATTGAACTTTCTCTACTGTGGGAGACAGGCCAAGTGTGGTTTTTGAAGCTTTTAAAGGCTCACTGGCCCTTCAAAAAATGGCCGTTGTGAGCATATGGTTTCAGAAGCTTTTAAAAAAGCCTTGTGGGCTTATTTTGAGAGCAAACCTTCACCTTGTAAAAGTACTTAAAGGACCCTCAGAGGGCCCAATCCCCTGAGCCCCCTTAAAGCCCCCGGCAGCTGCGCCCAGAGATTGCCACTAACCTTTCCTTGGGCTGGCCTGAGAGAGGGTGCAGCCTGGGGGCCACAGTGAGGACCGGGGAGGCAGAACGTCCTTGCCTGTGCGTGGAGATCCGGGAGCACAGACGTACCAAATCACAAAGACTTTCTGAGAGAAAGGGAGCCCTAAAAGTCATCCAGTCAGCCTGAATCTACTGCCAGCACCTCGCTGTACACAGGGGAGGTCCCACCTGTGTTTGCGCATCTCCAGCTACAGGCATTGCACTGGCTTCATTTGACACATTTGGGATCGAGCACACATTATGTGCTTCGCATAGGACAGAGTGTGGGGGAGACAGCCGCGAAACCAAAAAGCAGATGCAGACTCAGTGGGGATACAGACATGGATCTCTATCCATACATAGAGCAAGAGAAAAAGTAGCATTAAAAAAAGATTCAGGGATTCATGAAAGCCTCTGAATGGACCTGATCTAGTCTGAGATCAGGGAAGGCTTGACGAAGAGGTGACCTTTGAACCTGGATCTGAAGGCTAAATGACCATTGATAACATAAGAGGTGGTTGAGGGAGGCACAGAGGGCTGAGGGAATATCTCTTCAGGCAGGAGGGGTGAAGCATCCTAGAGGAAATAAAAACAGTCCAGGTGTGGAACATACAGGGGAAAGACCTGGTTTGAAGCTGGGAGCACACAGAACTTCACTGTCATGTAGAGGATTTGGTCTTTAATGTGAGAAGTGTTGGAACCTCTCATTTTAAGCAGAGACTAGTCAACTCACACCAGAGCTGCAAAATCTTTCCTCCGTTGCCAAATGAGGTAGTCTTAAAATATGTCCATGATTCTCCTCCTTTCAAAAGATAAAGCCCAGCTTTCTATCCTTGAAGGTAGGTCAGTCTTACTCTAACAGAATGTGGTAGAAGTGATTCTAGTGACTTCTGAGGTTAGGTCATAGAAAGAGAGCTTCCTGGTGGATGCGCTCATGCTCACTCTCTCTCTCTCAATCTCTCTAGGATCCTTTGCTCTGGGGGAAGTCAGTCTCCAACCTGTGAGGCTATTCAAGCAACCTATGGACAGGCCTACATGGGCAGGAACTGAGATTTCAGTGCCACATTGCCAGCCATGGCATGAGGAGACAGAGCCTCCAACCCCGGTTACGTCTTGAGATGATGATAGACATTGCTGATATCGTGACAGTAACCTGTACGAAACCCTGAGTCAGCTTTGAATGCCTGACCCTCAGAAACTGTGAGACAGTAAATGTGTATTACTGTTTCAAATGAATGAATGGAGGTCATTTGTTAAGCAGTAGTGGATATCTAATAGAGTGAGGCATTCCAAGGTACAGAGAGGAAAGCTAGGAGTTTGGGGTCAGAGAGACCACCAAGAGTTACCCTCCAATTCTCCAACTTCCTGGCTGTTACACTGAAGGCTTTTTACTTATCTCTTAGAGCTCCTGTTTTCTCTCTGGAACATAGGTGATGGGCATGAACTCCCAGGATATAGTATTGTAGAGTCATTCTCGGTTTCCTTGCCTTCTCCCACTTCATATCCAATTGAGACATGCTAGTCTCAGAGCTGAGAAGATTCTTTTAAAAGACTATTGTATTGTCAAGGGGTACAGCAGAGTGTGAGAGTCTTGATTCCCCTAGATAGGGAGGGCTTGAGAATTGTTTATCTCAAGCTGCCCGCAGCCATGCTTCATTGTAAACACCACAGATTTTCAAGCTTAGTCCCCATTTGGGTTAATCAATTTTATATGTCCATCTTCGACTGCGTAAACAGAACTGTCTTTTATTTCTTTAAAATTTACTTCTTCATAGTTGCATGACTTATTTTTTTCATTTGCGATGAAATAAGTAAGTAGAGTTATGATGAGTGTTCTAATGAAAGATATCATTTTATTATTTGGCGTTATGTGCCATATACATTGTGGAGACATTTTTAGTTCATTCTCAAAACACCACGCCAATGTCTCTGTCATTTATGCTGTTTTACAGATGAGGAAACAGATATAAAAGTCAAGATTACTTTGCTACTTAGTATTATGTGAATCTGACTGGTTATTAAATTTCTCTTACATCTTAATTTCCTTATCTAAAAAATGGGGGTTAAAAACAGAACCTATACAAAGTAAGGTCATTTGAAGATTAAAGGAGATTACATGTATACAATACTTAGAGCAGTGTCTGCTATATTTTGATATATTCTTGATTAGTTTCTATCTTTATTTTATTTTTAAACTAATGTTTCAGAAATAAGAGCAAGACTTCCCTCTAAGCCATTTTATTCTATCCATGGCATCACTCTCCTATAATAATATCCCTTCACAATTTTTTTTAAAGGGAAGGTTCAGGTAGGAATGGAGGTGAGCAGGCAGGCAGGCACAAAGAGAGAGGAAGAAGAAGAGTTTTATTTATTTTTGTTTTAGTTGTTCATCTTGGTTGCTACCCTGGACACAGATGGCAAGCCTGGGTATTTGGGATGTATATAGACTATGCCTATTGGATTTACCCACTAAGCCACCAGGGTGTGTCTCTTAGACCATTTTTACCTTCACTTGATACTTTCATTTATTAAGTGACTCATCCTCACCATCTTGATTTTTCAGGAAAGTAAGGCTCAGAAAGGAATGTGAATTGCTTGAAGCTCCTTGGGTTGCAAGCAACAGAAACTAACTGAAGCTGGCTAAGCGAAAGAGAGAAATTTATAAGATCTCAGAGCTATTCAGGGAATTCAAACTCATGATTGGCCAACAGGGAAGTGCCTCAGGAATGAAAAGAACTGAGAGAAGGAAAGCAACAGAGAATTTAGGCTCATTCTCCTTGTCTCCTCTGTCCTTTTCTCTACATCACCGAGGGACATTTTTCTCTGAAGAATGGCTTTCTCAGCTGCTCAAATTGTTGTAAGAATGATAGCTTCTTACAGCTCCTAAGTTCACAAGTTATTATGCCAACCATAGGAGGGTCGACCTGCCTCTTTGTATTCCATATTATTGTATTCACATTACCACAGATGGGACTCTGCTTGAACCTGCTGGGTTAGAGACCTTCCCCTAGTCCAGTCAAACAAGACCAAGGAGTGGGGTCACTGTATAGACATGGCAGCTGGGCACATAGCCTTGTAGATTCCTATAGGAAGTCATGGGTATGTGAAAGATACTCCAAGAGGGGTTCAGACCATGAAGTGAATTTCCTGTGTCTTTACATATTGAATTGACTTAAGTAGATGCACTTTCAGATTTCCTTTTCGTATGAGGCTAATACTGCTCCCACAAGGCTTTAGTTATCTCTCCTTGAGACACCAGGAACTCTTGAGATTCAGGTTGGGGAAGATCTGGATACTCCTCCATTCATGATCTTTCTGCAGAGGGAGTCAGCCTCGTACAAGCAAAGTTATTAAGTTATATTATTAGAAAGAATCTTCATTCCTCCTCCTGGCAAAAGAGTTCTATAACCATTTCCCCGTGACTTACAGTACTTTCCTGGAGGAGCGCCCTCCTCCACATGACTGACATCAGACTTGAGCATAGGACTTACTTTCATAAATGGAATCTAAGGGGGAATGGTTGAGAGCCAGTCTAAGCAAAACCATTAAAATTCATTGCAGACATTTAATTTCTCTATAAAGTTCATGTCTTTTCCCCCCTCTTCCATAAGAATGGCATGTCCCTTAAGCTTGAATCCTGGAATGAAGAAGAAATGCAGAGCAGAGCCACATCCAGCCCCAAAGTCATGTTTAACAATAACCCAAAAGAGGAAGAACCTTTGAGAAATGAGTCATCTGAGACCTACTTTTGAGAGTTGAGCTTTTATGGGTGAAAGTGGGGAGGAGAGGGAACAATTACTTCTTCTTTTGTAACCAGGTAGATGGCTGTACCATTCACTAATAGTAAAATCCTTGGAGTTGCTGGTTTGTGAGGAATAGAGATAAGTTTGGTTTTGAACGTGTTGAGTTGAGGTACATTGGGAAGGAGTCCAGTAGACAGTAACATAAACTAGTTTTACTATTAGGAAGAAGAAGAGGACAGGAATTATATATTGGTGTTCATCTATCCATGGAGGTACTTGAAGCCTTGAGATTCAGTGATATCTAGAGAGAAAAGAAGTCTAAGAGAAGGAAAGGAGTGAATGCTAAGAAACAACAATACTGCAGGAAATGGTAGAGGAATAGAAGTGGAATGGGGAGTAGGGTGGGGGCTGAGAAAAACAGGCCAGAGAAATGAGAGATACATAGTCTACAAGGGAAAGTCAACTATCTTAACCACTGCCACCAGATTTCCTCTTGAAAAAAGAGTTGTCTTTTTTCTTCTTTCTTTCTTCTTGCAAAGTCATCAATTTATATGCATTTCAAAACAGCCCTGTGAAGTATAATTAAAGGAAAGTACACATATTTGTCCTGAATTACTAGTGAGGATACTAAGACTCAGAAGGTCTTGCCCAGAGCCTTTTTTTTTTTTTCAATTTAAATTTTTAATTGTGGTTCAGAAACACATCACAAAAATGACCATCTTAAGCATTTTTATGTGCACAGCTCAGTGGTATTAAGTATAGTCACAATGCTGTGCAGCCCATCTCTAGAATGTTTCAACACTGAAACTTGGTGCTCAGTGAGCAGTAACTTCCATTTCTCTCTCCCCAGGCCTTGGCAACCACCATTCTGCTTTCTATTTCTATAATTTGACTACTCTAGATATTTTATCTAAGCAGTATCACCCCTGTCTTTTTTGTCTTTTTTATGAGTGGCTTATTTCATTAGCATAATGTCATGTGTCAGAATTTTTTTCCTCTTTAAGGTCAAATAATGTCCCATTGTAATTCTACACAGCTGTTAAAACAAAGATGAAATCATGCCCTTTGCAGTAACCTGGATGGAAGCGATGATATAACAGTTGATGGAACATGGGAACATGCTAAGCAAAATAAGCTAGAAAGAAAAAGAGACATACAGGATGGTTTCTCTCATATGTGGAATATAACAAAACAGACCAAAGAGACAAATCTTAACAAAATTCACAGAACATAAAACTGTCTACCAGAAGGGGTGGGAGCAGGGAGGAAAGGAAGGTGGGAACAAGGCCGTGGTAAAGGGCACTAGAACTTTTGTAATAGGTGTGCTGTGACATACACACAGATTGGGGTGGGATTTCAATATCCTAAAATGCACATAGCAATGTTAACAACAAAACTATTAAGTGAAAAAATGAACAAACATGAATAATATTCCATTGTATGTACAATCATGTTTGTTTATCCATTCACCTGTGGTTATACACTTGGGTTGCTTCCATTTCTTGGCTAGTGTGAAAATGCTGCTATGAACATGGTTGTGGGGGACTATTTTCTTTGAGCATTTAGGACAGAAGATGAACCCTGGGAGCATAATGCGAAGTCCACAGATGGATACCATGACTGCTCTATGTGAGAAAATGAGGGTGACTTTTCCCTGGGGAAGGGCAAGTCTAGCAGACAAGAAAAAGGCCAAGGAGGTGGGGAGAGATAGTCAGGGAGATGGGGCAGAGCAGGGAACACGTGGGGAGAGGGATGGTGACAATTTCCCTTTGTAGTGTGGCCAAGCAACAGAAGTGTCTAGTGTTTGATATAAAGTGATCGAAAGGGATTTTTCACCCTGTACCCCCCTACTCAGCACATTTTGGGATACTCTCCCACTCAAAATGCTCCTTGTATTTGCTTTTGGGTAGAAACAGAGGAAGGGATATATTTTCCCAATTCATTCGATACGGAATAGATAGAGAGTACGAGCAATGGAGGGCAAAACGAGCTGGCACCTGTCCTGTGTAGAGGAGCAGCAGACAGTTGTTCCAGAGGTGATCCTGGGACCCTGGGGAATTCTCAGACAATGTGGGCTGGGGGGAGGAGGAGATTTGGACTTCCCTGTAATTTAGCTAGGAACTTTGGGGCAATCTTACCTAGATCAGTGCTTTTGAGCGTGTCGAACAATTGCCTGAGGATCTGGATAAAATGGTGACTTTTGAGTCCCATGGTTCTGGAGTAGGTTCAAGCTCATGGGTGAGGTTGATGCCACTAGTCTGGGGACCACACTGTGAGTTATAGGCTCCAGATCCCAAGGGATGGAAGATTCCTAATGGTGTCATGAGAGCACCTGTCTGTGTATCTATCTGTCTGTCTGTCTGTCTGTCTATCATTTATCTATTCATCTATTTCCAACTCTCA